>JAGFPH010003953.1:122425-133600 GCA_018207615.1 Philaenus spumarius | reverse complement strand
AAAATAGTAATAATACACAAACACTATAATTATATTATATAAAACCAAAATTTAAAAGAATATGCAAATATTATAATCAACATTATTTGTTATAATTCAATTATAAACACTCACACTAAAGAAATAATATTTCTACGTAGCTTCCTTTGCACAATATGTTAAATTTTAACAATTTTGAGAGCTGGACAGACTTAATTATATCAGGGAATGAATGGTTAGCCACTTTGGTATTAATTTGAATAGCAACTAATCACGAGATCCAAAAACCACTAATTTATTTAGAATATTTTTTAAATCCATCTTGTAGGAATGTCTAAACTGTTTGTCAGTTCAAAAACATTCTTCCAATAGGATTGGTAATTTCTAAGATTAAACGGCACATCAATAAAATAAACGGTATCAGTTAACTGACACAAACTTTCTCCCAACTTACTGTAGTCAAAATAATATGGTTTTTAATCATTTTATTTACTACTTTTTAGAACAAAACAAAAAAGTAATATTCTACCTACGTCAATCGTATAAAAAAACTATTGTCCCAGGCGGGATTCGATCGCGCGACCTTTGAATTACTGGCCGTGCTCGCTACCGTGGTGCTACACCGTGCGGCCGCCACCACGATGCTAGATTGACAACACAAACTTGTTTATTTTTAAACATTTCCTCATAATTATAAAACGCCGAAGTTTTGATAAAAGCGGGTGGTGTCATTTTGTTTGGCATCTTAAGCACTATAAATACTGAAAATTTGATCAAAATCGTTAGAGCCGTTTTTGAGAAATTTGAATTTTTGTTGTTTTTTATGGGTTTTTAGGGGTAAATTACCCTTAAAAATTAAAAATTCCAAAAAATGAAAAAAAAAAGCCTGGAGATATTAGGGTTTAGTACCTACATACCAAATTTCATGAGAATCGGACCAATAGTGTCCTCTCTGATCGTGTATACATACAGACAGACAGACAGACAGACACCACTCTAAAAACACTTTTTTGGGTTCAGGGAGCATCTAAACAAAAAATTCCACTAAAAATATTTTTGGTTTCAGGGAGCACCAACATATATAATTGCACTAAACAATTTTTTGGGGTTCTGGGAGCACCAAAACAGATAATTCAACTGAAAATTCAAATTCGAACATTTTTACGAAAATAATACTTTCTCCATATACTACATATAGGGTGGAGAAAGTAAAAATACAAAGTTTACATCTTAATAATAATAATATTTTAAAATAAGAAATTATTATTTAATCAAAGGGTTAATTCCTAATTCCTTTGTTTCTAAAGTGTAACATATTATTGTCTCTCTAAAAACGAACTATTTCAGTTAATCTATGTCTAGAATGTAAATGGTCCCGTTGACTGCAACAATCTGACGAAATACCAACTCCTAGCCGTAGAACATTACTGTTACATTGCTTAATGGCTACACAACATGCTTATAGTGTCCTAGAATTACAAACCCAGCTAACATGTGTAACTGTTCTGCATCCCTTCTTAAAGCCCAAGCTAAGAAGTGTAGGTTAAGTATTTTATGGGTGAACAGATAATGCATATTGTTTCTTTTTTTACTGACAAGGAATATAATCAAAATTTAATGAATTTAATGAAATAGTAGACAATAATTTACTACTTATTTCAACTTTTATTTGATGATGATATTTAGATATTGTCACTGCCCAAGTTCTATTATTTTGTTACGTTAGGTTAAAGTTTGCTTTTAAAAATATAAAACGTAAACTTACACAACCAACCAAAGCTTATGTAACTAAATATAACCTAAACTAATCTACATACTCGTTCTACATACAAGATTGAGCAAATTCAGCTGTACTGAAACCCAACCTGAGGTAGTTCAAATGAACTTAATTATGCAAATATCTAATAAATAAACTAAAATTACTCTAGGCCAATATAACATAACCTAACTTAAACCTATCACAAATTAACGAAATTTAAACTAACCTTACTTAAGTAACACAACTACATTTCAACTGAGCATATAATCACAAATACTTTAAATAGTAACTAGTTATTTTTTTGTAAGTAGGGAGTAACCAACTTTAAATTTAGACATAATGTGGGGTTAGCCTCCTGGATTGTATACTTAATGTATATATAAAGGTTATAAATACCTTAATTCATTCCGTCGAACAATCCAATGTATTTATCGTGTGGATAACTAGTTGCGACGGTTATACCGCCATCTTCAGATCCTAGACACCGTTGTTGGGAAGAAGTTGTTCAGCCATTCTGAGGCGTAGTCTTATTATCAGTCTCATATTGTTGTTTAAAATAATAATTTAATAAAATTGATTACATTTAAATTATCTTTTTAATAACAATATGAGACTGATAATAAGACGACGCCTCAGAATGGCTGAACAACTTCTTCCCAACAACAATGTTATGACAGTATAACCGTCGAAACTAGTTATTCACACGGATAAATACATTTGAATGTTCGACGGAATGAATTAAGGTATTTATAACCTTTATACAACTTTAAATATATCATAACCTAATTTAACCTCACACAAGCCCAAACATATCTCTGACAAACCTAACCTATTTCAAGCCCAGGCTAACTTAACCTTTAGTTAGTTAGTAACTTAAGTAAACCTCGTCTATTCTAAAGTAACTCCATGCCGTAATCCAAACTTTCCTTACATAATATCATCAGACCGAATCTTTGTTTAAACTATTTTTATGTTAAACTCTCCTAGCCCAAAATAACTAAGAACGCCTTCGGCTAATCTCAACAAGGCAATGTTACATAAACTAACCTAACCTAACTTTGCATAACGTAACCATATCCATATTGAGCTATACTGTTACCTAACCTGTTGTATAACGAACTATGTTAACTTACGTAAATTTCACTCGAGGTGCTAGCGTAAGACTGATTCTGAAGCTTACTTAAGATCTCTAAGAGAAGACAATGGATGAATGTCTAGTTGGTATTAAATTCAGTTTAGTAAATAATATGAGTCACCTTAAAACAACGAATCATACAACTAAACTTGCTAACCTAGTCAAGTAAAAGTAATTCAAAGTAATCTAACTTAACTATTCTTTACAAATATCAACATAGCCGTAGATATTGTACTTGTAGTAATACCTGTTATTTGTAAATAGCAAGTAAATTGAAATCAAGCTAATTTAACTGGTCCTTTACGTATCCTTAGATGAACTTCGCTCGAGTGCTAGTCTAAACTAACTTATCATATTTAAGGCAAATTTAATATAACCTATCTAAATGCAACCTAACTGAAGTTATTTTCATCCCTCAAAACTTAACCATGCTCAGGCTAATCCAACCTAACCTAAGATTACTTATCCAAGTTTAACTTTTCCTAAACCAAAGTACTGTAGCTAATGTACGTCTTGAACTAACCCAACCTTTCCTAACGTACATCACCGGACCTAACATATAACAGGTAAAAGCTATATTGACTTCTTATTTGTTTATACTAAACAGAAATTGTTAATTATCAATCAAAATTTGAAAACTTTAGTTTAATATAATTTCAAGTGTTTGCTTTCGGTTCGGTAAATCTTCAGTTATATAGCTGACCTCTTATTATGACTACCAACAGATTCCTTTGATCTTACTACATTAGCACTGACACACGAGTAGTTGATGCAACATCTCCATTAGTTAGCAGGACCTATTTACTGCCTCAGTTAACAGAGTAGAGTCCACTCAGGCGGTGTATCAGGTTGTGTCAGTGTTACTAAATACTCGGGGGGAAAACGAATGAAAACATGGTTCACAAATATGACTCAAAGTGAGGTAAAACACGAATTAAAAATACGCCTTTAGTAAAAACTTTTAGGTTATACGGATGGTATACACTATATTATTAATTTGGCATTCAATGACCCATCAGGATATTTACAAACAATTTAAGTAAAAATTATGTATCCTACAGAAAACGTTCTGTAGTTACAAATTTGTAAAAAAATACGCTGGACAAAATCGAAAACCATACCTGCTGGATATTAATGGTTTATTTTATTGTACAAAAATAATTGAATTTGTAATATCTTTATTATTACATGTATTTTACAAGTCTGACCAACGGATTTATAGTGTATTTTGATCCACATATTTCGCGACATGAAAAAAGTATTGAATTTCTTTTCTATTTTAACACTTACATAAATTTCTAAAATTTTTCTAAAACATGTTTTAGAATTTATTTCTTGTTTCTCCAACCATTAATTAATTTCCTTCACACCATTGTTGTTTTCTATCACTATTGCTTTGTTCAAAAAGATATTTATAATAATTGATTGTCCTTAATATATATGTATACTATACAGCTGATTCATAGCCACCTCATATTCTAATTCTATTAACTAAAACTGAATTTATTCATGGTATTTTACTTTATTTTTAAATGCAGACGATATTTAAAAATTTAAAATTTCATGATAACTTTGTATTTAGTTTTGTTACAAACTTAAGTATTTTCTTTGTATTTATAAAGCGAGTAAAAAGTTGGTGAAATTCATAATTAAAATGGTGTACTCATGCTTATTCATGCAATACTATTATCTCCGACAATATATGCATCATCACGGTTTCTAAATCAGATCTGTAGGCTTTGGCGGCAGTTGATCCTTCCTATTTTTTCTTTCGCACATCTGACATTTCAAACCCTCGAGATCAATCTGTATTATATCAACGTAATTTATCATGTCTCTTATTTTGTTAGAATTCTTCGTTAATTCATTCAGAATCCGTGTTATTTAACTGTCAATGTTGAATATTAATTGTTAACTGAAGCTATGCCTTTTATATTTTGTTTACGATAGTCAATTCTTATTTTATATTTGACGCCAGTGAGTGTTTCGTTTCTTTTGATTCGCTTTGTTACCAAAAATACTTAAATTGGTCTCTGATAAAAGAGTACTAGGAGTTTCAAGTTTCTAAATGTCATTTTTTTCTAATGAGCGGTTGTTCCAACGACTTATAGAACGGCTTCATCCTTAGGGCACTATGATCTATTTTATAAAACTGAAAACGAACAAATACCGTCAAAGGCTGCTCTGGAAGTCTAGAGTTTGTTAAAGAATATTAGTCCATTAACTAAATACCGTAATAAATAAGTTAATAGCAATAAAAAGGGTGAAAAAATCACAAAATATGTTTCACAAAATAAAACATGCTTCTGAGTATGATTTAGTCGAGTACTTAAAACTAGATTATCAATAAAAAGAATAGAAGAAGCAAACATAAAAACGAGTCAGTATGGCGATGTAGTTAGAGTGAGGCAGGAAAATAATGAAGATGGATTTGTAAATTTAAAACAAAAGCAAATAACTTATCAAGCCTAGCAAAATATTTACTTGAAATACAAGAGGCAAAAGCAAGTTTTGTTTATAAAATCTAGCTTTTACTTGGAAGACGCCGTTTTAATACATTTTTATTCACAGCTATCATTATATAACAGCTAAGAGAAGTAGATAATAATCTATTCCTAAGAGAAATAATTATTCGCGAAGTGATAAATAAATGTATAAAGTTAATATTTTCAAAAACTTTGATTTCAAAAACGCCCTCTCAGAGAACTGTTCCGATATAGTTTATTTTGTGCTATAATTTAATAAAAGTTCTTTGTTTTAGTTTGAAACAAATTAGTATTTAACTTTTCTGATTAAAATTGAACTTTTAAAGTAAACAATTTTATTCCAAGTAAATCCTTATATTAAAAAATATCGATAGCGATTAGTAAGTTGGGAGTGTATCGCAAAGTTAATTCCCATTTACAATGACTCTTGTAATATTTCCTTCGTAGGTCAATAAGGTATTTAGTATCCAGTACAACATAGTATGAAAATTACGGCATGACCTGTACAGGTCATACTTCAATGTTATTATACATTGTAATAACTCCCATATGATAAATTGATCGATAAATTAAATCGAACACCCGTACAAATTGGATCATACTTACCCACAGACTTTTCTTCATGTAGTATACAGAGTGTCTAAACAGTATTGTCCCGAATTTCACCAGGCTATTGTTTTTTATTATCCGCCAGACCTCAAATTTGGTGTATATTTTTGTTACGTAACCTCTTACTCTTGTAAAAAAAACCAGAACGTTATTTTCTACACTTTAAAAATGGCGGCCATTAAAAATATTAATTGTCAAATATCTCTACAACCACTAGATTTAACAAAAAGATGTATTAAACAAAAATAGTGTTTTTTTACCAACGAACAAAACAGTTTTTATCAACAATTTTTATCTCACCGTTAAGAGTCTAAGACTTTACTTGTACAACAAATTTGTGTATTATACACAACCACCAAACAATTATGTTTTTAGTTTTTAGCCTTTAACTCGCTTATCTTTTGCTGCGGGGAAAATAAAAAATGTTTCGTTTGTTAATACTACATTATTATTTTTTTGTTTCCTAAAATTCTTTTGTAAAGTTAGTGGTTTTAGAGATATTTGACATTAAAAAAGTATACAAAAAGATGTTCTGGTGTCTTGTACAAGAGTAGAAGGCTACGTAACAAATACATACATCAAATTTGGGGCAATATCATTTATTTTTTGAAAGATATTAAGTGTTTGTAAAAAAAAAAATATTTCGAAAAACAAGATTTCCAGATCTATGTTTACTTGTTTTTTATTTTCACCTGTAAAATAGCCAGATGAAATTTGGGACAGTATTTTCTAAACACTCTGTATATAAAGATTGCTTACTAACTGAAAACCTGTGCTTTGCTACAGTATGGCAGAACTTAATTTCTGGATAAGTTTTGAAACTAAGTTTTCTTTTACAAATTATCAAAGTTCTTATTGTTCAGTTAGCGTGTATTATACTGTAATTAAAACGTTTAGCTTGGAAACTAAATAAGGAAATAAAACTACAAAAACGAAGTGCATATAGAGTATATATTAGCTTGTAGATATGTGATGGAAACATCATTTAGGAATACAAATTGTTGGAATTGTGTTTGAAACTAATTTAATACGATTTAATTGTAAAGACTCTTCACATACTGTGTTTTGGGTGTGGTTGTTACGTGATAATAAAATTATAAGCTTCTTTGGTTTCAACATCATACGTGTACAGTTGACCGTGAGAAAAGCAAGGTTATTTTAAATCTATTCCCACTGCGCACATTGAGACGGCACATTGCCATATTTAGTGGAATTTAATAGATATATTCACCTACTTAAAACTGTAAGGGTAAGGCGAATATTATTAATGGTTACCGTAAAGAATGGTTTTAAATTTATTTTGACTGCATTTGGTTGTACTTAAGTTGCTTTCATTTAAAATTACATCAAAAAAATGTATTAAAATGTGGAAACTACTAAGCTGAGTCACAAAAACAAACATAGGATACTCAAAATGTACAGTACTTTTCATTTTTTAAATTAAAATTTAGTTTGATTAATAAAAGAAAATTAATCTAATTTTCATCAATTAAACTGATTGAGTTGAGCAGTTAAAGAGATCACTAGCACTACACTGTAAGCACAGATGTCGTCCCTCTACCCCTAAACACCACGTGACCCGAATGAAGCAATAAAATTAACAACTAACTGTCTGCATGCTTAATTACTTCCAAGCAACGTTGCAAATTACAAAGATGTGCATTTTCTTGCATAAAATTAAGTCCCGCATTTGCTCGTTATCTTCCCATTACTGCCCGGTAAAGACAGATTGCGTTCAAGTAGTCTTTAAAGACATTAAAGTCTCTATTTATATATATTAAAAGAACTCGGTTTATAATTCCATCTCTTCGGCAAAAGCAACAACCTATTGGCAAAATTTTTGATAAACCTTTTGCTTCCAAAGACGTAAAGAGTTATAAAGGAATATTTCCGTAATATGTATTTTATACTTCTGGGGAGTACAAATTACAGTAAGTAGCTTATATTAACTATTTCTAAGTGGTCACATATGAATCATACTTCGCTCTAAAATACATTAGTCTGGAGATTGACATTTTACAATTAATTATATATTTTTTAATTTTATTATAGTTGGGTACTTCATTGCATATATAATAATTATAAGAAAGTATTAATTAGACCATGACAGTCTTTAATTAATTGATTATTATTTGCGTAAAATTATATATTTTCTATGGATACAAACATTTAACAAAGTGCAACAGAAAACTAAACTTTACGTTACTTATCGACCTTTTGTATTAATTAGAGGAAGTCAAAATAAATACATTTTAGAATAGTTATTATTGTGCTGTAAAATAAATAGTTACAGCGAGAAAAGCGAGTTTTCCAGATGCTTAGACAAAAAAAGTTTACTTTTTCTTTGAAATAAAAAAACTAAAGCATAATAATAAATGTAAGTTAAAGTATTAGTCTTTGATATTTTTAAAATATGGATATGGTCGTTCAAATTCCTAAAAGTTATATCATCTTAGAAATCCCTACAAGTAAGGACAAGGATCCTTGAAATTCCTAAAATTAAGGATCCTTAAAATCATTAAAAGTAACGGTATCATCTTAGAAGTTCCTAAAATCGAGGGTTTAGAGGACTAAACCCTAAAAAAGAAGATATCGGATTAGAATTCACTAAAAGTCGTGGTATCGTTTTAGAAATATCTAAAAGTGAGGATTGAAATTCCAAAAGTGAGCATGAGCATGTACTGTTTATAATAAACTACGAAATAAAGTATTTTCTTAAGAATTGTTTTACATGGCATTGTAAAGTTAGAGATGAAATTAGCAATAGTTGTCTGGTAAATTATCAAAACTAAAAATTATAACCGCTATTACTGTAGTATACTATGGTGTAGATACGGTAGTACTATGGTATGTTTACGATAATGTTATAACACTTTGGAAAGTATCAGGATAAACTGTATTTTGCAAGGAAAAAATTTGTAAAACTTTAAATGTTGCTTAACTTTGCAAATAAAAACATTTTAAAACAGATTCGTATAGATTTATTATAGTTTTTACAGTAGATGTTTATTGTACATTGTGTAATAAGTGTTAACTGTACTTTGACAAAAGTCAGTTTACTAGTTTAGCTTCAGGATTATACTTAGTGTTCTATACGCATACAATGCATTACTCTAGTAGCAGGATTTGTATGACGAAGGATTAGGATCGCGTGGAGGATGCCGCTAAGCATTCTCCCACCTATTTGTGTAGCATCAAAGCTCAAGCACAGCCCCTTTTACCAGTTCTGTTGATACATTATTTGGTTACAGAAATTTATAAGCTGATTTCCAACTTTGGAATAATTCATGATGGCCTGACAGAACGTAATTGTTTGATTCTAGGAATAAGACTCAGGAGATGTTTCCAGTGTTTGCATCATGCTCAGTTAATGTAAATAAACAAAACAACCTTTGTTGAGATACTTGATGACAATATAATAAGGTTTTTCGCATGCAATACAAAAATAATCTTATATTTTATATACCTACCAATTATTATGATTACATTGTTTATTTCACTTAAATATTATTTAAATTGAAATATCGACAATTGTTTCACTTATCTAAAACAATATTACAAAACATTTTGATTTGTAATAGTATTTACATCGCTATTTCTCACACAATCATTTATGATGCTTAATATATGTTAAATAATTAATTTTACTAAATTCTTTCAACCTTATCTAAACTGTTAAAATAACTGTATTTAAGTCTCCCACCCCACATTCAAGGTACACAATTTGTAAAAAATATAGTAAAAAATCGTTTCATTTTGACGTTATCAAAAATTAAAGATTGGAAAATATCCCAACAAATTAAATATTTATTTATATTTATTTTATCAGCTCCTATATCAACTCCTATAATATAACAGCTGATTTCACCCAGTTTCTGTAATACTTAAATCTTCGGTCTACATCTTCGTATAACATATAAACATATTCGATTATTAATTTATTCACTATAATATTAATAACTTCTATATCATTTGATCTATATAATATTTTTATTTAGATATACTGTATAATAATGTATATAAATATAAAATTTGAATTGTATACATTTACCGAGTTAAATACCTCCGTCAGACTAGTTAGGTATGCCTAGATAAAGACAGTTGTTTTTAAATAGTATTTTTTTAAATAATGTATTTCTGATGTGTCAAGTTACAGTATAATAGAAAGTCAAGGATCACTTAAAAATGCTTTTGAGCGTTTCAAGAAAATGATTGTAAAAATATTCAACCCAAAATTGAATTAAATAAAGGTCCATACGAATTTTTTATGAAGTATCATTTTTACTTTCTCCACCCTATACGTAGTATATGGAGAAAGTATTGTTTTCGTCCAAATTTTCGAATTTGAATTTTTAGTGGAATTATCTGTTTTGGTGCTCCCTGAATCCAAAAATATTTTTAGTGGAACTTTTAGTTTTGGTGCTCCCTGAACCCAAACAAATGTTTTTTTGGTGATGTCTGTCCGTATATCCGTATGTCCGTGTGTCTGTGTGTCTGTAAGGATGTGTACAGAGCTGGAGACCATAGCAACTGTCCGATTTTGATGAAATTTGGTATGTAGGTGTAGTTCTGGAATATCTCCAGGCTTTTTTCCATTTTTTCAAATTTTTGATTTTTAAGGGGTTTTACCCCCCAAACATCGACAAAAAACGAGAAATTTAGCTTATTTGTAGCCCTTAATGTACCCTACCATATGCAAAAAACTGCACCTTTCTAAAAATTCTCGTTTAGGTAATAATAATAATAATAATAATAACTAATTTTTGCGGGTTTTGGGCCAAAAAGGGGGTTGTTTTTCAAATTTTTTCAAAATCATTTTTCGTGCATCTATACAGGCCTAATTGACATGTTTGGTGCAAATTTGTTCGAAATCGATCGAATAGTTTAAATAATAATAATAATATATCTTACATATATAAAAGGTAAATCTACTGACTCACTGATCACGATTTCTCAAAAACTAATGAACGGATCGGAACGAAATTTGGTATGTAGCTTCCTCTAGGGCCATAGGGACTCACTATGAAAGGTTTTAAAAAAATTTACAACTTTAGGGGGGTTTGGAGGGGGTGGTTAAATTTACTAATCACGATTTCTCTACAACTACTGAACGGATTGGAATGAAATTTGGTATGTAGCTTCCTCTAAAGCCATAGGGGCTCACTATGAAAGGCTTTTAAAAATTCGAAATTTTAGGGGGGTTTGGG
>JAGFPH010003953.1:104054-122415 GCA_018207615.1 Philaenus spumarius | reverse complement strand
ACTACTGAACGGACTGGAATGAAATTTGGTATGTAGCTTCCTCTAGGGCCATAGGTGCTCACTAAGAAAGGTTTTCAAAAAATTTGAAATTTTGGGGGATTTGGGTGGGTCAAAGTTACTAAATTACGATTTCTCTAAAACTACTGAACGGATTGGAATAAAATTTGGTATGTAGCTTCCTCTAGGGCCGTAGGTGCTGACAAGATAGGGTTCCAAAAATACGAAATTTTAGGGGGGATGTGGGGGTTCAAAGTTACTTAATCACGATTTCTCTAAAACTAATGAACGGACTGGAATTAAATTTGGTATGTAGCTTCCTCTAGGGCCATAGGTGCTCACTAAGAAAGGTTTTCAAAAAATTTGAAATTTTGGGGGATTTGGGTGGGTCAAAGTTACTAAATTACCATTTCTCTAAAACTAATGAACGGATTGGAATAAAATTTGGTATGTAGCTTCCTCTAGGGCCATAGAGGCTCACTAAGAAAGGTTTTCAAAATTTTTTAAATTTTAGGGGGGTTTGGGGCGTTCAAAATTACTAAATAACTATTTCTCTACAACTACTGAACGGACTGGAATGAAATTAGGTATGTAGCTTCCTCTGAGGCCGTAGGTGCTGATAAGAAATGATTCTAAAAATTCGAAATTTTAGGGGGGTTTGTATTTATATTTATTATTGATATAATATTTTTTTTTGTTAATATACATTTAAATTTGATTTGTCTATCTGGGCCAAACCGGATCGGGATAGCTAGTATAATAATATAATATGGATGTTACATGCATCTAATATTTTCTATGGTAACATTTTCGTACTTTAGCAATTCTAAATAACCACCTTCTTTGCTACTTTTGGGAAGGTATCAAGTTTCAACTAGGAGAAAGTATGTGGCAGTTATCTGGTACCATTTATTTTAACTTGTTTTATGTTCAAGTAATTTAAATTAAAAATGACTTTATGTCCAAGGATAGCCATGAAGAGATTTGTCCTTTAAAATATTACAGAGTAGTTATTGTAGCTGATTTAGAATTTTAAATAAAAAGTGTCAATACAACAAAAATTTTGGTTTTGGAATAGTTTTTGAATTTGTCCTAAGTTAACAACTTTGAACAATTCAATTCTTGCAACTAATACAATGTTTTTTTCTTCTTTTAAATACAATGTTTGCTATAAAAACATTTAATATGCAGTTTATTGGAATTTATTATTTTGTATAACATCCGCGTGTACCAACAAAGTTTAGATAACATCATCGCGTATTTAGATAACAACTTGAAACTCACTGTATATTTGATATAATGTAATAGACGTCTTTGACATGTTTCCCGTCTATATCTTCAAAGTTTCACTTAGAATCTAATTAACTGGTGCAAATGACGATATTGAATACCAAAAGCAGAGTTGTAATTGGAGGAAAACAAAGTGATGAGCATCAGAGGTGTAAGACAGGGTGATGCATTGTCTGCCTTGCCATACAACCTTTGTATTAAAAAGAAATATTACGCACAACTCGAGTCTGTAATGTGATTAAGCAGATTACATTGTAGTAATAGGCAGAAGCAAACAGCTCTGGCTGAGATGTTTGAGATATTGTAATCAGAATGAAAACACAAAAGTCTAGTAATAAACTAATTAAAAACATATGATATAAAATAACAGTTTCACAGACAAGCAATGTAACTGCACTTTCAATTGTGTTGGAAATTTTAGCTATATAATATGTATAGAGAGAGCAACATTTGATTTCAACATTGAAATAAAAAACAAATATTACACGACCCACAAAACTTAAAATATATATAAGGCTAGTAAAGTAACTTATGTTGCAGAGACCGGATCTCTAAAATCTTCGTGAGATAGTTCTAAGATTTGTTGGACCGAATGCGAACAAAGAGAGTGAAGAATCTGTAGAAATGATGATTACTGATCAAACTCAAGAAGCAAATTGTAAGATTCATTCAATCCAAAATAATTAGTTGGCAAAGAGTGGCGACGGAGAGGTTACCTAAACAAGGAAGCGTTGGGAACGTTAGGAGGAAGGAGATTGAAGGTTTTGGGGTATGACATTGCATGGGCGTCTCCGATGGTGTCGTGTTTGGAGGCGCGTTGTGGAGGAAGTCAAAGGTCATCCCTTCCTGTCGAGGTGCGGATGTATTTCAGGCTATTTAAGAGGCTCTTACCAAGATTTTGATTCAAAATTCTTAACCAGCTGCACTAAAACCTTAGTGTCTTGTGTATAAAAGATGTAAAAATTTTAAACAATATTGCATAACAAAAAAAGCAAATGTCTTTTAATTGAAAAAATTTGATTCGTGTTGTTTCTCGGTAAAAACTTAGAATTTTGACTATTTACACAGCTATTATTATGTATAAATAGTAAATTTTAATAACATCATGTACATATTTCCAAGTAGTTTGGTGAGGATCTTTTTTTCTTACCGTCAAAAACTTATCATTTAAAACAAATCAAACTTCAAAGTGTATTTTTGTTAATTTTTGTTTATTTTAGAAGTCTAAGTAAAATTTATTTTTATTTAAAAAAAAAAAAATAAAATTTGTTTCAGCTCCATTTCATGATGTACCCCTAATATTAATTAATGTTGAGGAAATTGTTTTCACTTGTTCTATTTAGTATAGTCATTATTTAGGCACATTGCCATAGTTGTAAATAGTTTTTATTTTGTATTCAGCGACTTCTCCGTTATCACATTAACAATCTGATACAGATCAAGCTTATTAATACTATTCTCTCTATGAATTACTTCCTGCAAGCAATGCCGGCAATATATCACTCGTACTCAATGTGCAGAGATTTTAATAACCGAGCGGTAACTCTTGAAAATCCAATATCAAACGTTACAACTTCAAGTATCGACATTTAACGTGCATGCGTCGTACTAGAGGCAAGGCGACCACAAAGTAAAATGCGGCGGTGAATATGATATGAATTCCTTCGCTCGATTGGACGTCAGACAAACAAGGTATGGACGTAAAAAGATAACGTGCAATCGGGTTTTTATTGCAGCCGCTTGCTTTACAACGCTGTTGAAGGTATATAAAAACAGTTTTAAAATATTCCAACTTTATCTTCGTTAATTTTTCCCTCATTTTATCGTTATTCTTTATTACCTGTTAGTATTATTAATTCAAAGCAACTAATTCGGTAATTAGTTGATAGAATCAAACTTGAAGACAGAATCTCTTCTAATACCATGCTAGCTGGTGCATCACTGTAGATGGTGTCTTTGTCATTGAAACGCGTTTTAGTTAATAAACGTATGAGTTGTGATAGTCTATGTTCAAGTATTATTCTATCAAGAGTATCTTCTCACAAGTCAAGCTCAATATTTATTCATCTGTAATTGGTTTCCTGAACTTAAATTATGTAATTCTAGGGAATTCCTCCTTGCGTAAAACCTCTACATGATGCAAACGCCAAACCACTCAATCAAATTAACTTAATGTTTCACACTGGTCTAGGCATAACCATAACCTCTGTTATTAAACTTTTATTTCTTTAAAATACAAATACTAAACCAATACATTTTTACATGTTCAAATATTTGTTGTTACAGCCAAGCAGCAAAAACTGTTTTTCTAGTAAGCAACTTTATAGTTTACCGAAAAAAAATGATTTCGTAATATTTCGAGTTCAACCTGTCTTTAGGTGCGTTTTTGGATAACATTAAAAAATGACTGTCAAAAAATCGACAGCAAAAATTAAAAAATTAAGAAAGTTGTATTATATGACATGAAGTTGTTGTAAAACATGAAGCAAGAATTTGTTTAAACCTTCTCAACAATGACTATTTTCCAACTGTATTTTGTTAAACCTTCCCAATAATAACTATTTATTAACTATATGGTTTTAAACCTTTCAAACAATGACTATTTACAAACTATACTTTTTTAACCCTTCCTAACAATTATTATTATTTACTAACTATATTTGTTTAAATTTATTACTTATATGTTTTTAACCATAATAACAATAACTATTTTTAACAACATGTTTAAATCTTCCTAACAATAACTATTTATTAACTATATTGTTTTAAACCTTCCAAACAATGACTATTTACTAACTATACTTTTTAAACCTTCCCAACAATTACTATTTACTAACTATCTTTGTTTAAACTTTAATAATAATGATTACTTACTAATTATATTTTGTTAAACCTACCGAACAATTCCAATTTACTAGCTACTTTTATTTTTAAAGCATTTTATCTATTTTCTCACAAACTTTTTTTAAACAAGAAAAAAAAAAAAATTAGTTAAACTGCCATTTTTAAATGGTTTGAGATGCGCCCAAATTTTAAAAACTGTTATGCATTGATATCTAATTCGACATGAATAATTGCTATTTGAAATTATTTAGATATAAGTAAATTATAATTAAATAAGTGATTTACCACAAATTTTATTTTTTCCGTGTTTAAAACTTCATGTGGTTTCTGAGAATTAAATCACCCAATGGATAGTAAATAAAAACGCAAAACTTATATTGAGTACGTTTAGTTTAGAAAGACTTGACTTGTATTTTTTTTTTAATACTAACTTAAGAAGACCTTCATATTGTGTATTTAAGTTTAATTTTCAAATTTATGCAGAACACTCAGAGATTTTTGAGGATATTGAATTTGAAAAATATTTCCCTTTTAATTGATTAGCTGTCTCGCTACACCGATGTCTTTCACACCCTATAGTAGTACAAATAATTTTCGTGTTCTTAATTACGAATTTCAAAAATTTACATTTTGCATAAAATGACAAAGCACATGTCTCGTTATCTTCCCATTATTGTCTGGTAACGACAGATAAAGGCATTAATGTCTCTTTATTTGATGCATTAAATAAATGGGTGTTGTAATTTTCTCGCTTTAGAAAAAAACAAGACGAGTCTTGTTAAGTCTCATTTATGGCGGACATTTTGCAGTCTAAGGCTTACTCAAAGTATGTTGTATAATAACGTTACATGAAACCGATTTGAGATATTTCCGGTAAACGTTTTGTAAATGTGCACTTTAACACAGAAAACAATTCCATTTAAGTGGATTATATTATGAACTCTACTGACGAGTTTCTTTATTTTAGACCTCTGACAACTATGTTGATTGAATAAAGGTGTTTAAAGAAGTATTAATTACATTATTGGTTTTGTCATTTTTTACTTATTACTTTTATTTTACTCAATAATTAAATTTATTTTTTCTTACTGCTATTATAGAAGTTTTTTATAATAATTAGAAATTTTAGTGAACATGTTTCCTGTTTAGTGATTGATATCTGCATTGATAAGCATGAACAAATAAGTCAATAATGTTTTTTAAGAAATGTTATTCATTTCCATAACAATGGCTTTTATAAAATGTTACACACTCGTGTATGTCAAAACATAATTTGTTTATATTTAGCATTGATATAAGTCGGGTTTGAAAATTTATTTCATAAAGTGTAACCTTATGTATACTTTAATTGAAAAACGTGATTATTTATAGGCCAACGAATCCACTGATACATCGTGATGGTTTGGGCCACTTAAAGTGTGACTTTACTTGGACCTCAGGATCCTATTCAAACTCCGGAACGGTCAGGATGTCCTCCGCGGTAAAAAGTAAATGTGTGGTCGTGAGATAATCGTCAGAAAAGTTCATCAAGCCTTTTCTTCAATTCTTTTACCAGCCTTAACGGCAACATACACACACATTTTAATCTTTCAATTGCCGTTTATTATTTGTTTGTTTTTTATACAAACATTTTCTATGTGTTAACTCCTACCGCAATTCGCTTTAAGGAACTTCGTTCCAAAAAGTCAGCACAAGGGTACGCGGGAAAAGAAATGAAATCTTTCTTAAATTATTTACTGTTTATGAGCTAAATATGTAATAATAGTAATCTAAAGTTAAAACAAAAATCCTACTGGATTGCACAAATCCAGTTTAAAGCGGATTGCTAAAAAGAGCTTGACTGATTTGTTGTCACTGAATCCAGACGGAAATGCAAAACAAGCATGTCCGTCCGGAAACTAGCTGCAATTTGGCACATATTCTTTATTTCCAACTTTTATTTTGAATCTAGAATGTTTAGTAAATGATGAACAATTAGTAATAATGTGTTAGTGACAGAATGATTTAAACAAGTAACGTAGTTATCTATATATATAAACCATCTGTGCCAGTTGGACATCAATAACGACGACTCTTCAATGATATAAGCGTTCAGTTATCTAGTTTTTAACGATCTTTATAATTTTATATTTGTTATTATATTAAATTTTTTTTTAATTATGAAATTTTCTATAATCGTAATTATAAGATGTTCAACAATACCTGTGTCATTGGTATGGCAACCACTATCTTTTATAAACCTTAACGGGTTGGAAAGTGGATAACATCGCGGTACAAACCAAGGGATTGAATGAAGGAAAATTAATGCCATTATTTATTTGGTCTTGCAGAACATTTAAAGTTAAGTTAAAATAAATTCTACAAAAATCCCGCACCACCAAAAACTGGCAGTCGACACATAAACTCAATCTGTTGCTTGTTTGCTTTGTTAGTTTTAGTTTTGCTGTTCGTTAATTTATTTAAATATTACATGAACATTTTTGAAAAACTTATATGACATTTTATTTAAATGTTTTTGTTATTTTAGTACTATTTTCATATACTGTAAAAAGCTTTTGTGTGGAACATACAATCTTTGGTTAAACACATTTTAAACGTTTTTTTTCACAATGTAAGTTTGGCTGTAATATTAGTTTAGGTTTCAGGCAAAAGCAAAGTGAATTTGATAAATATACTCCATTGTTACTTTAAATTAATCATAATATGAAGAAATAAATTGCTGTTTGTTATCGTTGTTAGTTTATTTTATAAAGCAGTTTTTAAAGTAGGTCTACATAAAAATATTTTTGAATTATTTATTATGCAAAATACTTAATTTTATATGATATATTTTGTCAAAATAATACCGTGGTTTAAAAATGCTTTTATTTCACTATGTTCGAGACAGTTAGATCTAAAGACAGTTAGGAAATGGTAAATTTGTATTGTATGATTATGATGGTCGTGGTTTTAAATTGCATTTGTTACTATAACCGCGTGGACGTTTGCTCTCCGAGGGGGAGGGGTAAAAAGTACTCAAACAATTTCAATAAATATATTGTTAGATTTATCACGAATATAAATTTCTATACAAATATGAGGGGAAATTAATTCCAAAGCATTTCTTGTCTCTTTTGAATAACTACAGTATATCCGCATAACTATATGTTTCAAGTACATACCCTACCCATTATGTAAACACGTAAGTCTAGTAATCAATTTAAGAAAGGAAAGGAGGGACTTAAGATGTCTAGGAGAATCTATTTCCAAGCACAAAGAGGTCAGAAAGGATCAACTATGAAAAGTTAGAGATTTATAAAGAAGCAGAAGGAGCTTTAGGGGAGATGGAGTCCCTTAATGACCTAACCTGAGTTCGCAGCTTTATGCGCGTCTATATGTGCGCTGAATAACCTTCCCGGTACGAAATACAAATATTACAGTGGAAATAAAATAAATTAGGTTTGTGTACGCAACTAATGGCATAGATCTACTACAATGGTGTGCATGCAGAATTATCTTTATGCAAAGGGTATGAGATTTTATTTTTTACCAAACATCTTTATTTTATGCCAGTTACTAAACTAAGACCAGTGCCAGTTTAAATAAAACGGGGGAGCAGCGTATAGCGCGGGTAAACAAGAACCAGCTGGTAAACAGCTGTGTTTGATGAACCATATGTAGAAAAATGGAAGAGCGTTTAAACACTGCGCCATTCTGCTGGGAAGTGATACAGGAAGCTAATGCTAAAGCTAAAAGCAGGAAAATAAAATGTATAGACCACTTTGTGTGTTACACAATATGTTTAAAAATACAAAATATGTTTAGAAAGATTTGATAACGCATTAGTTATGTAATATTTTATGAGTTTAGTAGAAAGACTTTATTTTGTAAAGGTACAAATTGACAAACTGTTTAATGTAAAATATCTAAAACATTATTAATATTTCAAAATCTAATTTCTTGATAAAATGTCATTATTTTACAGATAATTACTTTTTGCTTTAGGTCAAAGGATAACTGAGCTATCGAAAAAATGACGGACAGTAATAATTTTCTTCGTGATTGTTTAAAACAACCAACATTAATATGAAAAACCAAAAATTTTAGAAATACGATTTTAATGATTGGTATTTTTAAGGATCACTCATTTCTTCGTCTATGTATCACAATCGATTTTTCCAATATATTTCATCAAAATTGAACAAGAAAGTTATAAATCATGCTATATATTCCAATAAACCAAATAATCTTTTGGGCAAAGGAAACAAAGTTTGATAACCTAAAAATAAATATTTCATGATTCTGTCGTGAGAATTATAGCTTAAAATCAGTTTTATCTAAGGCTATAAAAATGTATAAAGAATATTGCGAAATAGTTATCAAGAAATTATAGATAATACAGCTCAAAAATCTCTATATTTCCAAATGCTAGCGACCAATATGTAAAAACAAAACAGAGTTGTAGAGGTCCTTAAACTTAACAGAAAAATTATATAGGAGTTTGGTGAAACAGCCATCAAAAATAGGTTTTATTTCAAAGCACCTTTGGAAACCGTAAATTTCTTTTAATAATCTTCCAGAACCAATGTGTAATTATTATTATTATTCCACGGTTATTGTTAGGGTCTAAATCTAGATCGTTAGTTTAGTATTTTGAGTACATGCATTGTCATTCATATAATTTTTGACAAACATTAGGGGTGTTTGACGAGTCGAGTTTTCACTTTCCCGAAATATTAGTAATAAAATAACTAGAATAAATTGACCAGAAAGCTTCACACAAGTTAAAATTATCCCCTTAACAACTTTAAAAAGTCCTCCGATTTAATGACCCACACGGTATTTCTTGAGCTTTAGTAGGGGATTTTGAAAAGTGTTAGGGTTTAAACCTATTTTGGAGGATATCAGTACACATACAAAATTGGCTACATTTATTTAGTGACTAAAGTCGAAAATAATAAAATAAAATCCATCCCATGGAAATAGAGTCTTGTAACCGAAATGTTGGTAGATCTGGCTCCAAAGCATAAAGTCCCCGGTTCCAACCATTGTGAAAATCAAGGTTAGTTGATAAAAAGTATATTTCAGGCGAAAATAGCCCGTCTATCCATTTTGACTTAAACCCAAAAATATATGAAAATTCAGCACTTTAATATTCATAAAATAGTTCTACTTAAACATGCATAACAATTATTACGGTTTCTTTCTCTAGTATGACAGATTGTGGCACATTTATAAAAAGATATTTTATTCTGACGATTACCGTCTGAAATAAATACAATAGTGTAGTCACATAAGTTTTTACAATTTGAGTATATTTATAAAGACCACTTACTATGATTATTTGTGTCAAAAATCATAGCGGTAAGGACTAAAAGAAAATATCCGAACGAAAGTATAGCGTTAATTTAAGACAAAAACACTGTAAAAACACTGTGTATTTAACACATTATACTTGTAGAAATTAGACCAAAACATAGGCGGTGTAGTAGGGCCTTAATATATATAAGGATTTTATAATCTGAAATATCGTTACTGAATTGACACGCTCAAACTAGCCAAACATAAATATTACAAAGTTTATGTATGCATATCATGCATAATAAGGTCTAAGGGGTTGTATAGGCAATATGGATGCACGTGATGTCATTTAATATTCTCTATGCTTTTACAGTGTAGGTTTTTCAGCGTTCCTTCTGACATATCACATTAAACAAAATTTATGTTCTACGAAATTAGTATTTAAAGCGTTAAACGTGGTGTTTGAGATGTGTAATATATTTTGTATATTGTGGTCCATTTACAACTTTTTACTTTGTAGACTCAATTACAGTTTGGAATTTATTTTTGCTGTGTACATATAAATTTCATGATACATTTTATATGTTGAATCCGCTACTATTGCGTAATGAAAAACAGTTTAAAATAAATAGCTTTCGAGCTGCCTTTTTTTAGAAAACCACTCTTCACACCACTCTTAATAAGTAAAAGTACTATCAAAATAGTTTAATTATTTTTCTGATACATACACACGAATGGATTTTCACCATTAATCAAACACTAACTGTCAACAAATATATTTGCATCAGATTTCTACAGGAATTTTGATTCTGCATGAAAATTAAAACTAATGTTATGGAGATTGTTTGCAAAGTGTTTTTTCTTATCGTTTAAAACAAAAACATATCCTTAATTTGACATTAAAAGTTAGAAAATTGTAACCCGTCAGGATAACTCTACTCTGTGGGTCCATTTAGACAGAGGGTGTGGGTAACGGAGGCGAGCTCTTCTTGGTTTTACTTACTTTTGGTCACACGTCTTTCAGTCAGTTTGTTGCTTCCCATTGTCCGTTCAGTAATCATCCATGCACTGGTGATTGTGCGTTGTGGCTTGTATGATAACAAAAAACTAAGCTTTATTATACACTGTGTCAATATCATGGAGAAGGACCGTAAGGACTGACCAAAATCAGAGGCAGTTGAAAGACTAACACATGTCGAGATTTTGCTAACTGTGGCTGTGGTGTTTGAACCATGAAACTAGCGTTTAAATTTCTTTATAAACTAGCTTGATTTTTAATTAAAACATTTTGATAATATTGGCTAATTCCTTAAATTACTTTACCTAAAACTTTAAAAATTACATTAATATACCAAACCACATTTTTTCGGCTGTGACTCTTTTATTCATACAAAAAAAGTTTCAATATTATAAATATATCTAATACATTTTCAGTTCTATCAGTGCTGTTTCTGATTCTGTCAAAGGGAGAACAAATTAAAACAGTTTAAAAAGATATTCGTTCCAACACATTGCTTCTGACCAACCCAAACTTCAAAATTGGTAATGACAACCAATAGCTTTTGAAACCTTAATTAAAAATCATAAAAATGCATATTTTTTAAAACGCTTTTTTAGTAAATGCATAATATTTTTACGATAACAATCTTATTAAAATAAATACTATTTATTTAATATTGTATTATTAGATTTGACAATATTGTATTCGAATTTTCGAACACAATTCGTTATAAATCAAATTTTGTGTTTGGTATGTAAAAAAAATTCAGTCTTGCACCTAATTGTTTTGTATACCGGGTGTCCCACGAAGAGGTCCCTATTTTTGAATTGATATGACAGACGTATAGAGCGCGCTACAGACTTGACATTCTACAGTCGTGACTAACACATATGTAAAAGAAATACCTCTGAGTATCAGTTAATTCTGACTGATCCAAACAAAATGGCGGAAAAAAAAAACAACAAAACCAGCAATCGTATTTTAAGGGTAAACCTACTTTTATTTAGAATAGGAACAGCTATTCTCAGTTTTAAGCAATCACATAGTTCCTCATCTTTCTCAGCCTGAGATGAAAGACGTTTTTTCCCAACAGGATGGAGCTCCTCCGCATTATTCTAATGTGGCCAAAGCAGTTTTGGACCAAAATCTTCCTAACCGTTGGATAGGTCGTGGCAGCAGCTTCATGGACTGGCCCCCAAGGTCTCCAGACTTGACTGTTTGTTACTTTTTTCTGTGGGGCTTTTTGAAGGAGAAGGTTTATTGTCATAACATTGCGACAGACGATGAACTAATGAGGTTGATCGAAGAGGAACTGTTGTTGATACCTCGAGAGTTGTTCAGCAAAGCGTATGACTGTTTTCTATTTCGTTGTCATCAGTGCATTGCGATCGATGGACATCAGTTTGAATAAGGTTTATGGATCAAATAGATTTAATTTATTTATGAGTTACTTATATCTTTAATTCCCTAACTTTGTTTAGTGGTTAGTAACATCGTTAAAATTCAATAATTATGTTGTAACACTTAAGCAAATAAAACTATGTTAACGAAAAGGTACTATTTCTTTGATATCCCGCCATTTTGTCCTAATGTGTCAGAATTAACTGATACTCAGGTGTATTTCTTTTACATATGTGTATGTTAGGACTGTTGAGTTTCAGGTTTGTAGAGTGTTCGATGCATCTAATATATTAATTCAAAAATAGGGACCTCTTCGTGGGACACCCGTTACATTCCATAGTCACGTTGACACTGTAACAGTATTTAGAGAGGGTATTTTTGGAAATAATATGTTGAAAACTACATATTAAAAGCGCTCCTTTCAAACGGCAATAACGTAGGATACAATGCAAGTTTTCGAAAGTTCATAGTGATATTTACGAGATCAAATTATTGTAATATAATAACTATCTAGTATTGCATGCTTAATATATATTTCAAATTTAATTATATTTGTCTAGCAGAAAAATCGAATGTAAAATATAGACAGATAGGTCTAATATAAGGATTCTGTTATTTTCCATTTATAAAATTATTTAAAAAAATCAGTTATATTTTTACTTTTATAGATTGTCGATTACAATTATTACCATTTTAGTTTTATTTAATCTGGTCTGATACATTTCATAGCGTAATTTCTAAAATGTCTCATTTCACAGTATACATTTAATTTGTTTTAAAACTTTCTACTTGAAGTAGATGTGACCGATACAAGTGGAACACGTCATCCATCTCATTCAACTGCAATAAAGCGACTGTCTTTACATTAGATTAATAGCTTTATTCGGTTAGGCTAAACAATGTAATCAATTTTATATCAAGAAACAGTGGTCGCTGTCAAGCTTTATTGTGCCGCTGTCAAACTTTATTGTGTCGCTTTTATTAAAAGTACAGTCGTTATGTGGTGAAAAACAGAACATGATAACATGATCTTTAATTCTTATTATTTTGCAGTTACACTTGCCTCTACAACAAGAATTGAACTGATAAGAACTTGTAATTAAATATTCAGATACGTCAAGTTTTAGGTTTAAAATAAAAAAGTCAGTTTTTCTAATAATTTATTGATTGTTAAGCTATTTTTTCAGTATAGTTTTTGATTTGGTTACTTTAGGTAGTGTGTAAATATTAAATATATGATATAATTATGTTTATTTTGTTTAAGAGTGTCTTAGAACACTGCTTGTGAACACCAATAACCAGTGTCAGAAAATAATTCAGTTCAAAACAAACCTTTTTATTTATTTTCCCAAAATATCTCGATTGTTCATCTCAGTGAAACCCTAATGAACGAATATAAATATAACCGAATACAAATAATTAACCAGGTAAAGGATTAAAAAGTTTTTAGGAAAATTAAAAATGTAAAAGTAGTGAATTCTTCCAAACTTTATATTTATGAACTTTTATTGAAGGTTATAGTTTAATTTGAAAAGTATTCTCTCAAAAATAGTTTTGGATTTCAAATTTATCCAGTACATTGAAAAAGTTGAGGGTATCACGTTCCACTAATTTGAAAACTTTGCTTCACAGATATCATGGTGAAAATGTATATTTATAAAAGTGTACAAATGTTCTAACGTGTAAATATCATGTAAGTTTTTTATTTATTGTACAGGAAAATGGCAAAAACCATCGATAACTTACTCAGGAAACATAAATACACTTTTGATGCTATTAAGAAATATTAATAAGTAATAAGTATGTGACTTGCTGAAAATGGCACCAGTAAGGATATACTGGTACATTTAATAATAATAACAAAACTAAAAATTCATCTCTGGGTGAACAATATAAAAAGCTCGATTTATAAAAACAGGTGTAACACGTTTGACCTCGAGGACGAGGGTACGCACGACGGTAAGAAACTACCTTTATAATAAAATAATGCTGTTTCAGGGTGACTAAATACTTATTGTGTGAACAATGTCTAACTTATAAACGAATTCCGAAATTGGTGAATAAGCCATACACTGATTTAATTTTCTTTACAACATTTTGTATAATGAAGTTAAAAGTATCTTTTTATGTAAAATTTCTTGGACCAAATTGTACTTTTTCAGAAATATTCTTCGGTTTAAAATTATTGCAATGAAAATAAATAATTTGCAGAGAAATATCCTGATTTAGTCAAAAATATCCCGGTTGCTATAATTACTGCCTCCACTTTAAAGCTATCGTTAAGTGTGCTTTACATCAAGATCGTACCTCTACGATGAAGTTATATACTGTGATACCGACAGCCTTTGATGTTATTTTAACAAGGATGTAGTCAATTACTCTCATAAGTGAGGCAAATAAGAGCTGTGAACAATTAAGGGTTTTAGATACAACCCCTTAAAATAAAGGATTGGCTATACAAGTTTCCTCAAGAAAGGCGTTTCAAGTATAAAATATTCTCCTTCATGAACTTTATCTTATAGATCAATTTAGAAAACACGTAGTTTCGATATTGTGGACATTCCACAAAAATAAAACCTCCTTAAATATCACGGAATAAGATCTAGGATAGTGTCGTTGTATTATAACATTAATCACTATTTTTTTACATACAATCAAATGCACCGACTGGCAATCATCGCCTGAAATGAAAAAAATAATGGTCTTCAGTTTAATTCTTCAAGGGGACCTCGAAATTTGGGGTACGTTAACCCCTCTACTACCAGGACAGTAAACCTAGATTTAGTTTTATTTATAACTTAAATTTAAGTTGTAATTTTAAGTGTGTTAAGTTCGGAAAACTGCGACATCGAAAGGATTACTATTACATTTTGTTTGCACAGGAACGTTATTAAAAAATCTACCGACAGTACGTGTCACTCAACTCGGTTAAACAATAGTGCTCAGGCCGCGTTAGTAAGGCGCATATCACCCAATCAAATAAACGTCAAATTTCTTTCATCAAAGATTTTCCATCAAAGAGATTGACGATTCTTTGACAAACTAATTCGTTTATCAAATTTTGATTAAATATTAATATAGTACGCACTCTTTAGGTTCCTAAACTCAAAATGTAAGTTTTTCAGTTGGAATATATTATTCCTTGTGTTCCTATCCTTTTATATTAATAATATTGATGCTTTTAAAACTTAAATTTTTTATTAAATTTAATTAATTTTAGGAAAAAGTTAGATTATTTATGGAACATAAATAAATTTATTATAATAAATTTATGCAAAAAACCCGCGATGCAAGGTAAAAATATTTAGAAGAATTTACAAATGTTTTGCAGTCTGTAATAATGCCAGGTTTTAGTATGGGAGATGTGAAGAAAAAGATCAACCTAATTTGAACTCAATATTTAACGGAAAAGAATAAGTTTATCGAATTGTTTTTTTAAATCAAATTGGCTCCTATTGTAATGATTATTTTTTGTTCATATTTTCGGTTCTAGCATGTGAAGTTGATAACTCATGTGTCTACAATCTATACGGATATGACAATAATTCCATGTTTCGAGTTTCTTAATAAATGTTTCGAGATTGTGTTCTGTATTTGTGTTAAATGTGCTAAGTGTTTATTTTAACATTTTAACGAAGTTCCAATGAACTGAACAGTGTAATATATGATTTGATAATGATCTGAAAGAATAGATCAAAACCGGTCATCTGTGAAGGAAAGACAGAAAAAGGAATAGAAGTTGACGACTTTTCAATAAAGGTACGTTATTAAACTATTAATATATCCTATTCCGGAGGCTAAACCACCTAAATGAATATTTATTTACGTTGGTTTGATTTGATTGATTTGTGTGATATATTATACTTTTATATAGAATGTAAATAATCTAACTAACAGCTGTCATGCTAATTAAACAGATTGTTAATATATGGCACCTTTCACTAGGAATCATAATATGAAGTATAATATAAAAGTTTTTAACCAATTTTTGTAACGAAAACATGAGTTTTAAGCCGTTTGTCTATTTTGTACTAATAGCGGGGAGGATATGCTTTAAAATGATGCTTGAGTAATTAATTTTGATGAAGAATTAAGAGAGATATCGCAGATGGTGACTTTCATTAGGAACCATACGAACTAATAGCTGTCGTGTTAGTTAAACAGATTGTTAAATAGATGGCGCCTTTCTTTAGGAACCGTATACAAGTTTTTTAATACATTTTTGTAACGAAATCTTGAATTTTAAGCTGTTTGCCTATTTTTTGTCAAATGCGGGGAACACAAGCTTTAAAATGATGCTTGAATAATTTATTTTTATGAAGAACTAAGGAAGATATTGCTTAGAAACAAAAATACATCTTTGAGAAATAATATTAAAGATAGTGTAATATGCCCCTAAGCAACACATTAGACTGTAGAATTCAAACCGAACAACAGTTTAAAAATACATCTCTTGGGGAAAAGGCCCTAAGATCTCACCTTCAGAAAACCCAACGTTCATTAACTAAGTCTGGAGAGTGCGAATCATTTTACATAGACCAAAATGGTTGTACTTTTACGAAACGATACCACTAGTCCCTTACGCAATTATTAAATGATAAGTTTATTAGTTATAATATAATGTTGTAAGCGATTCTGTCACTTTTGCTAGATACAACAAATTAATTGTAGTATGCGTTAAGAATGTATCCTTTGTTTGCTTATAGCACTGGTAAATCGATGAACTTAAGCTATAGCAGAATAGACGAGCGCCATTAGCCTGTCGGCTACTTTAGTTCCCGGTTAAAGTAAAATCATTTATATAAAGTAAAATTTAATTAAAAATATTTCCGAGATATTTTGAAAATATGGTGTCGTTAAATTTCTGATGAGAAAGTGCATCACGTTAAAAGCCTCTAAAATATAAAATGAATGGAGGGAACCAATTTGTTAACCAGAATCACTTTGTGTTAGATAGAGTATCAGTAAAATATGAAATATTGTTCAATGTTAGCTGATTACATCTTGGATTAATGGCCTGGAAGTAAAATCAAATCAATTATCATAGTAATACTTTATACAAATTTTGTTTACACTTCTCTAATGAACCTTTGCTATTGATTCATCTCAGCCTATTGTTTCAAAAAGAATACGTTAAATTATAAGGAAACTGAACAAATTATTACTTTTATTTTGTACAGAATGTGTCTTATTTGTTCATTAGAATTATTTTAAAAAATCCTTAATTTATCATACAGATTTTCGCATTATTTGTTAAAACGGAAATCATTTGTGTTGTTGAGACATATTAAAGTTCTGGGGAATTTTGAACTTCCAGATTTGTAGTACACTCCTTTATTAGGACATTATGTAGAGGTAAAGTTTATTTGTCTTATTTATTTCTGTATTATTATAAGTTCCACCAGGCAAACTTAGCCAGTTTTTTTATTGTAAGAAAATACTTTGTGTGTAGATCGACACAAACTCTTAGAATAGCATTTTCTCAGAATGTTTTGTTGTAAAACAGAAAAACTACCCACTTTATTCAAAGATAAAAATATGAATAACCGCAGATCTTAAAAAAAATATGACGATTGTGTTGTTTTAGGCTTTGTACATATTGGCAATCATACATTTAACCAATGCTTCTATATAACATGAGAGTCCAACTTAATCTGAATTTCTAATATCATTCTTAATCTCAATATTTATAACAATCAAAGTCCTGACTTGCTGACTCATCGCGATATTTCTCGGATCACTGAATCGATTAAAATTAAATTTATTATGAAAGATCCTTAACGCTGCGCTGTATGCATGTATAAGAAAATTCGTTCCACGCCCCCTGTAACGCATATAAGGAAAATTCTTTTGAAAACCATTATTATATCACTGGAACAACTTAAACAAGAACGTGAAACTTGGATTCCTTTTATATTGTAAGTATCGCCCAATAAAAAAATGCATTTTACAATTAACAATCTTACCAATGAGTTGGTCTTTTCCAATGGTTAAATTAGTTATGTGACGTGTCATTGCGTGTCGTTGATTGTATAAAAATAGCTTAGTTATAAAGTTGGTGATACAAACAGTTACAAAACTAGTCATTCATTTAAGACATTTTTACGTAGAGAACCAATTACTATTTTATTTTAGAAGTTCAATGTATTATCTCTTATAGCGACTTAAGCGCAGTATAATTTAAATATGTACATTACATGGATTGCATTTATTTAAAAAGTACAAACATAAAATAGTTGAATGATAAGATAATAAACTCGAGCTCTGAAGAAATAATTAATTAGTAACAAGTAAAAGAAACGTAATTAAGTACTACTGGAAAATAATCACCTGCTTTTTTAATTAGTTATATTTTAATTCAGTACAGAAAGAAATTCCGTTGCTCGCAAAACAAAGCAGTCAGTTTTAATTTTAGAAAACCTTAAATATTATCTTTGCTAAAAATATATGCGAATAATTTTAATTATTGAAAAGTTGTATATAATTTAAATGCAAAGAATTTCTAAGCAAGTTTTAAACTTAATAACCCAGACCGCTTATGAAAAAACA
>JAGFPH010003953.1:80670-103654 GCA_018207615.1 Philaenus spumarius | reverse complement strand
TCTATATAATGTGTTAAAGAGTCCTTATTATTTTTATTTGAGGCTCACAAAACCAGATATCTAGGGTTACTAGATAACGTTAGATAATTAACCATGATTGAGCGTAATTAAAAATGGAATGCTGGTTTAAAATAGAGCTTATAGAAGACAATCTAGAAATAAGCTCCTTAACACCAATACAAAAATGACAATCTGTAATGACTTCATTAGAACACGGGTTGTTATTTATTTGTGGAAGTAAGACATTGGGAAAGAAAGAGCAGGAAACATTGAAAAGATTTAGACTTATGATTACTGAAAGGATTTACTACCCAGTTAATGAAAATAACACATGGAGAATAAGATATTATATTAAAATAAAGAAGGTATTATAAGACTTATAAAAAAACAGCAAACTAAATATCTTATAAGGAAAATAATTGGAGTACAAGCATAGATACAAACAAAAAGAGAGATCGACCAAGAAAAAAGATGGATGGATAATGTGCTTGGCTTATGAAGTAGAGGCCATGTTTTAATCTTTTGAGGCATGAAGCGCCTACAAATATTTTGTATTTATTTTTTCTAAACTTCTTTACTTAATACCAAGTAAACTAATGAAATCATGGTGGCAACGTTTAGGGCACGTAAATCAATCGCCGGTAATAAGGTTTGAAGCTACTCAACTTTGTTAGGAGTTCAAATGTAGCAGACTGGAAAAGTACGTTTACCTTCTCGCTCTGCTCTCGATTTAATATTATTTATAAAGAAATAAATAATATTAAATGTTGATTTAATTAAATTCCTAATAATCAATATAAAACTCAATTATAGGAAACTCGCAAAATATTTTTTCGTTTTTTGATATTTTTGTTACAGGAAAGAAACCTAATTAAAAACTGTGTTTTCCTTTGTTTTAGTTCTAGTTTGTGTTTACGAATTGAACCTTAGTTTAAAGTTGTAATATGGCACGTTACTCCACAGAATGCTACAAAAGTTTATTGCTGTCACATAGTTTTATCCAACATGGCATTACGAAGATTTTATGAAAGTTTAAGGTGCAAGAAAATGTATTGATCTATTCCTATTCCACAGAAGTATCACACAGCCAAATCACATTTTTAAACATAACCTTAAAGTATAATCTAGCCAAATTTTGTGTTGAAGTATTGAAGGTCATCAGCTGTTATAAATAACCCCCGTATCGTTATGAGTTATAATATCAACACAAAACCGAACTGAAAGTTGTAAATATATATATATAAATGGGTTCACATAGTTGTTTAATTTTTGTTTAAGAATTAAATCTGATGGAGTCAATTGATTCGTAGCTTATTGTTGGCAACGTTTCTTTATTATATTAATGATCCACAGCAACCGGATATGTTTTTAAGTAACTATTAGTTATTAAGAATTACCGCCAGAAATCCTTTTAAAGTTTGACCTTCAATTTAAAATATCACATATATGTACTCTATACGTGTTTCGGACCTTATCATCCACCGTCGGGTGATCAACAACACTTAATTAAAAACATTCAACATAAAAATGAGATTTATAAACATTACACTCAAACACAATAAACATTCACATCATGTCATACTCGGTAATTAAGTGTTTTTTGATCACCCGACGATGGACGATAAGGTCCGAAACACGTATAGTATACAAATGTGATACTCTAAATTGAAAGTAAAACTTCAAAAGGATTGCTGGCGGTAAGTCTTAAAATAACTAATAGCGTTGCTTTATAAACATGTGAGTTTTAAATTATAGCTTTTATTCTCCTATGTTATTTAAATGGGGAATGCGCTTAAATAATTATTCATGTTTAATAAACTGCTAAATAAACTATACCAACATATATTCGGGCAATTTTTTGAGTTAACTAATAATACCTTCCTGCCTAGTTTTATCTTTCTAGGTATCATTATTTTGAGCTCTAGAGAAATGTATAGAAGGTAAAAGTACTGCAAATTTTAGTGGGGATTTGCTGCTGGTTAAAGCAATTTCTGTTCCTGTGGGGCTTATTATTTACAAAATTCTCTCAAAGAGCTTTGCATTAGTTTGTCTGGTATCACAAAATTCAAGCTAAGTTGATAAAATATGATGGGAAAGAATTTACATAATAAAAGAGGAAACATTGAGCAACAAATCCTAAGGAAAACGTCAACTATAGAAATCTATAATGCCGATGCTAAAAAGGAATAATATACGAGAGGGGAGTACAATGTTGAGAGGGGACTAGACTACAACAGAAAGGTCTGGAATGGGTTGTTTATTTGTTTCTTAGCGACTATGAATGATTATAAGTGAATGATTATATTTAATTATTATTATATTAAATAATTAGTAGTATTAATGAACTATAAAATTAATTGACATAATTACAAAAACAATAAATAATATTAAAAATAAAATACAATCCAACTTTCTTATATTGGGTTTCACTGTTTTCCCCTAAAGTAATTTTTTTAAATGTTTTAATTTCTTCAGGGTGTTTAAAGTTCAATTTGGGACCAATATTTATAAAAAAACCTTAGTGTGATTGAGTTAGATTAAGTTAACTAGTAGTTCTGTGAACAGTAGACCTCGCTCGTTGAAATAACAAATGTGGTTTTGAGCTTAGGTTAAAAATAGTGTGCCAGTAAAGAAGTAAGCACAAGGTTTAGCCAGTGAAACATTATTTTACAATTCCCGCGATTCCGGAATTTCTAGTTCTCGTTTTTATTTCTTTTCTTGAGCTTAACTGCTAAAGATTTTCTTTTAGAGGCATTGTGTTTTATTTAGGTTAAAATGCTTAAGATAGCTAAAAATATCGCGTTATAGAGGGACAGCATACAATTAAATATTTACATACTTAAGTAACTCAAACTTAACAATGTATCATAGGTTAACTTAAGTGCCATATCATATTCAAATATTAGAAATAATGAAAACAAACGATGTTAAAACGTCGTGATAGTGTACAACCCATGTACCAACACTTCCCACGGTGTCCTACGGTCATTTTTTGTATGTCCTTTATCGCCGCGAGGTTTAATTTGTTTCATCTCATTTTGTAATTCAAGTAAAGCTGTAACGTCCATCAACAACTTCTATCATTTGTCCTTATCAATCATCCAGTCTCCAAATAGTTATCCTTTTCTCCGCCAGATGTCGACTCCGTACGGTATCTGTAGTCGTACATAACTGAACCTGGTAATCCGACAACGATCAGCTGTTCTCTATCTACTCAGTTAAAATTTCGCTTTGTCATGAGTTTGTGTAAAGCGTCGGCCATTAGACCGTTACAAACGAAAACTTTCAGACGCTGCCAAGTGGTCGTAATGTTACTAAACTTTAAATAATTTGATCGGGGTAACGTGTGTCGCTGAAGAACATGAATTACTTCTAAACCTTTTGTTTTCCGCATACCAGGTAGAATATTTTAGCTTTACCTTAATAATTATAAAATATTACTTGTAAAACTTAATTAGGTTATTTCCACTTTTGCTTCATGTACAACTTCCTAACTCATTTTGTTCAATTTATTAGAGAAACCTATGTATTTCTTTTTTACAACAGCCTAAACTTAAATGTAATTCCTACAGCCTAAATTTTAAATGTAATTCTTACAGCCTACAAAAAACTATAAAGCCGATATCATTTTGGTTATTGTTAAAGCCTAAACACATTTCCACAAACAAGCCTAAAGTGTTATGCATTAATTAACTATAACTGTGTAGTATGTCTACAGTGTAACAGATATTGAAAACTTTTAATAAGCTATAAGCAAAATATATGGCTGATATGTAACTAAACGTTAACATTTCTTTTATGTTACCATGTGGCTTACCTAACATGTACAGACAGTGTTATGCAACATTACGCATGTTATATTAACAATCACAATCTATGTAGCAATTTGCTATTTTTGTTACAAAATTCAATAAAACAGCCAAGTCAAAGAACTATCATTTTATGCTTATTTAAATAACTGCAAGTTTTCTAAAAAGGAAATTGTTATCTGTGTTATACAGTTAAACTGGTCCAACGGCAGGGGATGTTTAATGCAATGAGATAACCTGCAACAACTACAATTAGAAAAGGCCTACCTTGCAACTGAAAATTGAATATGTAATCAAAATATTTCTACTGAGTTTTAATTAGAGACAGAAGTTAATTTAAAATGAGAACTATCTGCATTTGTTCTTTGCTTTTATGTTAAGTGTTAAATAGGCTGTATTTTGAAAGTAATTTTTGCATATGTGTACTACTTAGGATATGTTAGTATTAAATAAATTGGGAGGAGCAAGCTAGCACATTTCGGACCTTAGCCCCTAAGGGCTACACATTAGAAATTTTACACCTTTTTTTTTATATATATATATATAGAGAGACGTCTCATAATTAATCTTGTCTATTTATTTAATTATATAATTACCCTTTAGAGTTGGCCAACGACAAATATATTTTTTTTCTTAAAACAAATCCATGGTACTTCATGTTAAAACTTTGTAACTTGTAAAATTTTTGTATAATTTCTGTAATTATTATTAAAAGGGAGGGTTTTTGAATTTTATTTTTGGGAAGGGTTTTTAAATTAAATTTAATAAAATATATATGTTTTCTTTTTTTAAATCTCAATCTTTTTTGTATTAAGGGCATATTAATTATCTTTTTGTATTAAGGGCGTATAAACTTTTATTTAACTTGGTTAATAAACCTAAAATTATACATATTTCTATGGTTTATTGAGGTAACCTTTAGGTATCCTGTGCATTGTAAGAGATAAGCTGAAATATTCCTACTTTTGGTGATATTTAAAATTCTAAGGTAAGTTTTGAACAGTACCAATCTATGTGGCCCAGTATCGTTTCCGTTCCCTTAATTATTCTTTTGTAAGATTGGTACAAAGCTAAGTCAAATACTTTTATGAAATTTACAATGATAATTTACAGGTATCCAGTTCAATTCTTTGATTTATCCTCTACACTTTCTTATAATAATATGTAATTTTTTGGCAAATGATATATCCCTAAATTCATAAAAACTGGTGTTTTCAAAATAAGAAATTTGAAATGGATAAATATTTGTATACAATTCTATTTAGAACTAAATTTTGAAACTTTTTTACATTTATGAAAAAAATTACAATAATTTTTACTACTTTTTATGTAGGCCTAAAGTTAAATATTTTCCTTTCGTTACTGAACGTGATTGTTTCTTGAGCTAATAACTTTCTTAATTTTACTTCAATAATTTTTTTACTGGCATATATGAATTCTTTAAACCTTTATCTACAAAAAAGCTATGGAACACTTTTGAATTGGTTTAGAATAAACGTATAAAAACATGGTTGAAATACAAAAACTTGGACGATTTTTAATAAATTCGAAGTTTACGGCCATTTTGTGAATACATTGTGTTACATTGGCTAGAAGTTGACAAAAACCGCAGCCGACCGTAAATGGATAGATGTTAATGTTCATTTAAGTAATCTGTAATCTGAATATACATTTTCTAGAAATAGACGATCAAATTTAATGAGTAATGAACAAGGAGATGAACGGAATATTTTGAATTTTTTTTATTATTAAATATTATATTAATATATTATTATATTTAATATATTATAATATTATTATATTATTCATTATTTTCTGAACATAAAAACATATAAAACATCAAAATACGATATTATTTAGTATTTTTAATTAATTACTAAAAATTTCCGAACATTACATTTCTGTAGTTGAAAATTACGATGTTATATACATAAGCACGAAAAAAGCAAGAGTGAAGAAAATAAGACTACACCTTAGTAAAGAGGAAGCATATATGTTCCAGTTAGATTTGAAGGTAGACCTAGTTTCATAGTTATGAAATTATTTAGTGTTTAGCTGAAAAAAGGCATTTTGTTTAGTTTTTGGCGTTTTTCCGAAAGTTAACTAAAAAGTGACAGTTGAATAATACGCACAAATGTACCTTTTTCTCAAAAAGTAATAATACTAAATGCTTAAAATTTTTACACAAGGTTTTGCACATATATGAGACTATACAGCTCTACTGCATGATATTTCATGCACAAAGTTTTGAATCGTACCAATAAAAGTACATCCAAAAATGCAATTTTGTGGTATAATTTTAAGAAAATCCCCCCTTTAAAATTTCGAAATAATTGCATAAAAATAGAGCAATGGATTTACAATAGGCCTGATAAACAATAGGTAAAAATTTCAAAAGATTTGGTTGACTAGTTCCTGAGAAAAAGGTACATAAAATTAAAAAATTTAACATGGGCTCTTATTTGTTCATCTCCCCTTAAGTAAATCAAGAATTTACTAATTTTAATAAATGTTCTAAAGCCATCATTCTTAAATCATCATGATTATCATTGATCGAGTTTTGAAAATACGCGCAAAAACCTCAACATGTCAACAGGTTTAAAAAAAAATAATTATAACAACTTTAATAATTTGAAACAAAACAAAAATACCCTATCATTAAATTTGAAGTATCCGAAACGTGATTTGACTTCCGCTACACTGTTGCCAACCTACGATATTTGCACACAGACCTATTCATCCATAACGCGTGACAAGTTCTTATTGGCAACTCTCTCAAGATGGATGGGACAGAGTCAACGACAAAATATATTGAAAATGTAATATATTTTCTCTTTTTCTCAAGGTTTATGTACAAGCGTATAGTTGATCCTTTTTCGGGATGTTTACATTATTTTATATATAGAGTCTCCTGTTTTGTAACGGTTTAGTGATTTACTTTGTCTAAGTATCTGTGTATTTACTCAAAATTTACGTGTGTATTTACGTATATAATTTGTTTAGTTAAAATAAATAAATTGAGTTCATCCTCAAAAACCTGATCATAAATACCTGTGGGAATGGTTTAGTTTGTATGAGTGCAGGAAGGTTTTCGATTATGAATTATTTTCTTCTTATAATTAATAATTATTCATAATTATAAATTATACTACACTTTTTGTAAGGTTAAATCATTCATAAAAAAATACTTATATTAAAAATCTGAAAGACAAATATCTGTAAGTCTGAAGTCTACAAATCAAACGATTTATACAATCTTATTCAACTGTCATACAATCTTATTCCCAATGACTATCCAATTCACTCTTGAGTTAGTGAATCAATAATTGATCAATAATAATGAATTATTCATTAACACTTTTTATGTAAACTAATAGTCATAATTTACAAAGTTACAAGTCATATTTTAATTGGTTTGACATTTGAATGTGCAAAACATATGCAATATAGCAAGAGTTTGCAATGACAATTGTGTTTTTAATATTTAGTTACCATTGAGATTCTCTTGTTGAGTAAGCAAGTTTTGATTTAAATTATTAAAGACCAATTTCAGAACGGCCTATAGGCACAGGTAGTTTCGAAATTTCCATTTGAACTCATAAGCTAAACATTAAAACAATTTATTACCTCTTTGCGATAATGGTTCTAGTTATAATAAAAAGTCTGAAAAACTATTTTGGAATAATTAAAGGATATATAACAATTTTGAACGAATATAATAACGTGCAGATAGTAATAAATTGTTTGTTCTTTGGCCTAATTTTAATAACATCTAAAATAAGGGCTGGTTGCATCAAAACAATATTACAGACACATCTTTTAGATAGTATTTACAAGTAAATAAATAAATATTGATCATTACTTGTGGGGAGATTTATTTGATAGATAAGTTACTCACGAGTTTCAACGACAATTTAGCCACCTTCAATGGTGCAATAGCTAAAATAATCAAACTATACATTAATTTAATTTAATTCTACTATCTGTTATAGTTTGATTATTGTATTTCGCGCATCACTGATGATGGCGACTCTGTCGTTAAAACACGTTATAATAAACATATTAGTTGTGAGACTGTGAGTTCAAGTTTTATTCTATCAATATTTACAAGGATTAGAATAACTTCGAATGGATTTGACATTTCAACATTTGACATTTTGGAATGGAATTATGCAGTTTTGTTATTACCAAATTTGAGTACTCGCCAACTCTGACCTTGTCTAAACAATTATGTGCGTTGTGCCTATCTTCTAGAACTAGTCGAGTACTATGTTAGGATTGGCAGAGATTATACTCAACTTAGTTATGTAGATTCTATGAGACATAATTATTATGATAACTTATTTTTTTGTATCCTCCCCCCCTCCCCCATAATCCCTATTTTTCCATCCCTTGAGCGATAGTTGGTGTTATCAAAACACCTAGCAAACTTGTTTGATAGTTTTCTTAGGAGGTACAATAATTTTAAAGAGATGCAATATTTTTTACTTTACGGTACTTTAGTGATTTGTCAGCTTTTCAAACTCCCTTTTTCATTTCTACCAGTTGTATCAATAAAAACTTAATTAATTTTTTTCTTTTCGTATTTTCCAATAATGATCGGGCAGTGTCTCGCCCGTTGGGTTATTCGGGCAGCGTAAGTTAGTGCGAGTGTATTGGATCTGTTTTGGTTATTCACACTGAACTTTTGACTTAAAGTTTAATACATTTTAAATATCCGTAATTCTTACTTGCGGGTATTTTTTTCTTGAAGTATTTTCTGTGCAAAACTTTTTTAGAAAGTAAATTATTTTAAAATATATATACGGGGTGAACAAAAAGCCACTTAACGATATTTAGTTGAACCACTCGAAACCAATTTTGAAAAATCAAAATAACTAACTCAAAAATTTTTAAAACTCCGAAATATTGTTGTGTGGCATATCGTTTGAAAGCTTTTTAATTTTAAATCCAAAAACAATAATAATTAGTATTAAAAACAAATAGTATAGAAAAATGGGGCAAAATCGGAAAACACGATTTTTAATCTGTTAAAGATATGGATGTACAAATTTCACCGTTGGTTTTCTCTTGAAATTCACAATCGAAATGATGTAATACATGACCACATTCCCATTAAAAAAAACAAAGTTACATTCAAATTGACGGATCAAAGATGGAGGATACATTTTTTGAAATCTTAATAAAATAGTACTTTTACATAGAGTAAGTTCCTCAATTACATCTACCTTCAAATTTTCTTTATATACGAAACATTAAACCAGTGCGGGACTTTTTGTACACCCCGTACTACAAAAAAACCGAGAAAAGAAGATGTCCGAGATACTAAAGACAAGCTTTTTCCTGTCTGCTACAGTTTGAACCAGTAACACAGGCTGCGTAGATTCGAACCTAGAAAAAAGCTATCGATTTATGTGCGTTATACGCTGCTCCCCCTTATTAATTAGAATAACTGGTAAGTAACCTGATCTACCTAATATGAAATATCATAGAAATCAACTTACCTTTATTTTGCCTACACTCAAATAAACAATAAAATAAACGTATCGTCAAAGGCCGTAAACTACTGATGTTTATACGTTTAACGGTTACTAACTGACCTGTGCGAATATTTACCAAGTTCGGAATACTTACCAGATTTAATACGTTGATTTAGTTCAGTAAATTACGTTTATTTATTTACATTGGTTTATAAATAACAGTTTATAAGACATTTGCGAGATAGGGGAGATTCCACTTGCATACATAATGTAAAAACAAACTAACAGCTGTCAACTTTAATTAGGAATCATTTGCACTTTAATTTGAAAGTTTGTTTATCAGTTTGTTTAACTAAAACATTAATTTTTAGCTATTTGTCAATTTGGTTTTCGTCAATAGCGGGTAACGTAAGCTTTAAAATTATGTTTGAATCATCAATTTAATGAAGAATTAAGGAAGACAATAAAAAACACATTTTTAGAATTAATATACAGGATTGTAAGAAAATCTATAATAATTTTACAGCCAAAAATCACATATTTTACAACGGTTTAGAAATCAATTAAAGGTGGCAAACTGATGTTTTTCTCAACTTTGAATAATAATTACGAAATTGGCAATACACAGGCATAATATTCTGTCGCGGGCTTTTTTGTAGGTCTTTTCATTGCCCACATTTCATCTACTCTTATTTTAATTTAATTTTAACAGTCTATCTTGCTTGAGTCATGAAGATACATTTTCCAACTATTACTTACAATTTGATATACCACTGTGAAATATACCCCATATCTCCAACCGTCAATACGTGACACACCAATTCAAGTTTCACCACATTTACATAAATACTTTTCTGTTTATAATTTAGTTTAGATCAAGTACAATTGAATTTCAATTATCAAGTACAAATTAATTAATCCAGTCATTATGAATACTATTTCCTGGATTTGAATCATTTTAAGTAGCCACTATACATACTCTCTGACCTGAGTGATCATGAACATGTATTTATCTAACTATTATGTGTAATATAGATTTTCTAAAGTTAGATATATAGATTTTCTAAATATAAATTTTCTAAGTTCTCTTAAAAATTAATCACTTTGACCAACTCATACTACCTTATGCATAGAGTCTAGACACAATGAATTATGCTTGAAGAGTATTTAGCCAAATCACACTAGTTTTCTGAATAATACATAAGCAAAATGATTAGTTAATTGTGTACTCTCTTAATAAAGTTACAAGTTATAATTTTATTACATCCAATATTCAAAACAAATTTCCCCTGTTTAATAATATAAAGTAAAGCCTTCGCTAGGATTATTGAGATGCATTTTCTGAACGTTTTACTTTAAAGTCATATCAGTTATTTAATAAAAGATAATAGGCTCTCGCAAAATTCAATCTCTTCCGAGTTCTAAATGACGTAGGCGCCTGATTGTCGTCTGATCCCACTGATCAGAGTTTACTTTATAATAATGGGATCAGTATTTCATTTGAAATTATTTGCTTCCCTGGCTTTCCGCCTACTCGAGATGAGACGATATTTTGTTATGAAAAAGACGATTTATAAATATTCACTAATGTAAGTGACTGTGAATATACATAAAATGAAGCTGTTGAAGTCAATTTGTATTAGAATATTATAAAAGTATTTGAAAAGTAGTTAACTTAATTGTAGCGTAATTGTATGTACTTCTTAGTTTATTTAATTATTTATCAAAACAATCCTTAAAAGTTTCGTTGGAGTAGGTACAACAGTTATGAAATTAAAAGTGGAATAAGATGAAGGGTGAAGGGGGGGGGGGGAAAGCTTCACAAAATATAATTTTAATTGATTTGTTGAATATAAGATTTTTACATGAAATAATTTTATTATTTCACAATACACACCCTTATATCATAGCAATCGCTTCATGGAAAAAAAAGAATGAGAAAAGATATAACGTTTACGAAGACTATAAAACTCGATCAAAGAAAAATCATTTAAAAAAATAATAAGTCGTTTCAGAAAATAATGAAATTAAAGATATATATCCATACAAAAAACAAAATATAAACAAATTTAAATTTCAAATGTTAAATGTGAAAGACAGAGAGGTAAATTTTGTTGATATTTTTATATTACAGCTAAATCTTTACATTTAAATAGAAATATTGCAAGTTGCTTTATACAGGTTGTTTCCGAACTCTCTGGACCCCCTTTGTGAATATGGGTGGATAATGGCCGCTAATGGCGGCCCTTTTAAGTATTGTTGACAACTACCAAGAATTAAATTTTCCTTTTTTTTTTGTCAATATCTCTGTTTTTTAGCTACAGACAAAATAAAAAACCATTGCGTTTTTCGTTAAAAAAGTAAACTTTTTGTCTCTTGTAATTGTTTTGTAAAGTTAGCGGTTTTTAAGATATTTGACAATAAAAATTATAAACGGCCGCCATTTTGAAAGTATTTAAAATAATGTTCTAATTTTTCATGCGGTGATAAAAGGTTACGCAACAAATAGGTATTCAAAATTTGAGCTGAATATCTTTTCTACTTCAAAAAATATTAAGTATTTTGTAAAATACACATTCAGACAGACAGATGAAAAAATAAGCACCGTAGACCCATGTTTATATTGTGAAATGTGTTTGTCTGGAACCCAGGAACATTTCCATGAAAGGGGTCCAGAGAGTTCGGGGACACCCTGAATTATGGCTAGCACAATATTTGGTATTTGTAAAAGAGCATCATCCTACTCCTGGTATCAAATTCCGCCAGGAAGTTCCAATTATTTTCAACTTTCATTAGCAACCTTTGGCTTTAAGGCCTGTATTGGCTTTAAGGTTGCCTTAGAGAAAATTTGACAAAAGAAATTTGACGTGTGCCAACTTTGATAAAAGATTACCTATTACACTATCAAATAACACATCAAAGAAATTTGATTTAAGATCTTTGACAAATAAATTTGATAGTGTAATACAGGCCTAAGGAAAGACGAAAATTTAGCTAAGTTTTGAAAGCTAGGCAATATAATACTTCAAAAATCAATATGAAATTAAATCACCATTAGTGGATTGTTTTTATATTCTGTAATAGCATAAACCCACACTATACTTATACTTATCCAAATTAAGTGGAGGCCATATACTTTGTGAAGAGCCACGGAAGTACTAGTGGAACTGAAAAAGTTAGTCACCATATTAAGTAAGAACTCCATATTGAATAATAATAAGAAGAAGAAGAATTGAAAATGAAAACATTCTCGTTTATTTTTGTTTGTTAAATTTCAAATCTCTATGATTTTCAAAAGTGTAGTAACAAGGTCCCACTGCTGTACTACCTCCTATGTTCATTTGAGACCGTCGAGTAGAGCCTGTAGGGTAATAACGGAACTGGAAACATCAACATATTAATAAGTTATTAAGTACTTACACCGTATGACACTTCTATTTTATTTTCTTTACGCGTTTCGTGGCTTATGTCTCATAATCAGATTTTTATTCATTTCAGGTCGTCAAACATTAAAACAATAACAACACTAAAATCATGTACATTACATTATACAAACATTCTGAAGCCGTCCACCTCGACATTCGAAGGAAGACTGCGGAACAGGTGTTAACCCCGCTTATTTACTTCGTTACCCTGGATTCTTATCACTGCATCGTAAAGCGAATTTAACTTAAAGTTGTGTTTTTCATTTAATAGTTCGTGTTTGTTCAACTTTAACGTTCTTTATATCTCATATTCCTCCATGGTGTCCATGCATTTGCTTTTTTTTAAATGTATAAGAGTTTAAAATTAATCTCAAATCAAAATTTTCATGGTTATTGTTCATTATTAAACGGCGTGCGTAATTGGATTTTGTGTTGTTGACGATGAGTTCCTTAAAACGCTTCCCAAACTGTCTACCAGTTTGTCCTACGTAAAAACAATCACAATTCAGCGAGTTATTATAGAAACTCCTGTGTTAATATTAGCCGAAGTATACTACTTACGTTACTTCTGGTTTTATATTAGATTAGATTAGATTAGATTAGGTTCTGGCTGTGATTAGATTCATATTATTGAGCGAATTCGTTAATACTTTAGAAAAAACTGTTCCGTATTGGGTCGAAATTTGGATATTTGGGTTTTGTCTTTTGTGGATTTTTATTTTAATGTTTCTTTAGTAAAACGTCGATAAAATACATTTTATAACCATTTTCTCTTGCAATGTGCCTTATTATGTTTAACTCATCTAAAGTATTTTTATTAAGGGGTATTGTTACAATACTATGTATTTAGCATGACGTTAATGTTCTCCGATTTCCAGGCGATAATAATCGCTCAGGGTTTTTACCTAAAAAAAAAGACAAGCCTATGTATAAAGTTGTTGTATGAGGTCATTTTTTGAGACGTTGGATGGTGTTGGTGCAGTTATTTTTTTATAAATAATATACTGAAATGTGTTGACATTTTCTAATATTGAAATGTCAATACAGTTGATATTGTGTCTATCTCATTTTCCAGTGTGAATTGTATGTTTTTATTGAATCCGTTCATAATAATATAAACTCTTGAGTATTTCAATTTGGAAAAGTGTGCCCTTGAAAATGGTAAACGTGTCATCAACATAATATAGAAATCAATATGATCTAACAACTTATTGTTATAGGAAAATAAATATTGTTTACTTTCAATATAATTCAAAAGTACGTTTGTTAATAGACCGATGAAAGAAAAATAGTTTGTTAGTTACGAAATGGCCAGTGAATCTAAAGAATTTGTATCCGTGAGGTTGTCACGTACAATTTTTATAATTTCATCTATAGAAAAATTGGTTTACAAGTAAACAATATTTTCCTTTTTATAACCTAGAGCTTTGGGGAAATTTATTAGGTGTCAAATTGGAGTCTCTGATTTAAGAATGTTTGGTAAACCTATCAGTTGTGGAGCTTGGGCGTTATCGGTTTTAACATGCGCCGAGTGGTTCTACTAAGTTACAACGACTTATTATCATGTTGTTCAAGGTCTTTTACGAAGTCAATTGTCGGACCTCTCTTTAACAAGTTGATATTGTTATCATTTTATAAACGTGTCAGCTTTTATATTGTACTGCAAGAAAAAAAATTCTGTTTAAAAAACCTCCAAAAGGTTTGTTAGTTACGAAATGGCCAGTGAATCTAAAGAATTTGTTTCCGTGAGGTTGTCACGTACAATTTTTATAATTTTATCTATAGAAACATTGGTTTACAAGTAAACAATTTTTTCCCCGTTTTATAACCTAGAGCTTTGGATAAATGTATTAGATGTCAAATTGGAGTCTCTGATTTAAGAATGTTTGGTAAACCTATCAGTTGTGGAGCTTGGGCGTTATCGGTTTTAACATGCGCCGAGTGGTTCTACTAAGTTACAACGACTTATTATCATGTTGTTCAAGGTCTTTTACGAAGTCAATTGTCGGACCTCTCTTTAACAAGTTGATATTGTTATCATTTATAAACGTGTCAGCTTTTATATTGTACTACAAGAAAAATAGTTCTGTTTAAAAAACCCTCCAAAATGTTTGTTAGTTAGGAAATGGTCTTGGATCTAAAGAATTTCTTTCCGTGAGGTTGTACAATTTTTATGATTTCATCTATAGAAACATTGATATACAAGTAAACAAAATTTGGTTTGCCGTTTTATAATCTATGGCTTTGTGGAAATTTATTATTTGTCAAATTTTAGTCTCTGATTTAAGAATGGTTGGCGACCTCAAATGAGTGAAGATCTGATGATATGACATAAGCCTTGAAACGCTTAAATAAAATAAAATAAAAGTCACGAGGTTTAATTAGTTTATAACTTATTAATCATATCGTTTATTTGGATACTTATTCTCAAAAATAAGTTTTAAATAATCATATTATATTTAAAGTCAAGTTAAAGTGGAACCATTGGAACCAGATGAGTAAATAACATTAACACAGTTTTACTATCTATGAAATACAATGTGATGAAACAGATTCATACAAGGTTTTTAAACAACGCTTCAACTTTCTTTAGGTCTGTTCTCTAAAAGTTATTTTTACTAATAGTATAAAAATGTGTGCCTGCCCTGCATCCGGTATATACTGCCCACATGCCTTGAGGTTATTGTGGGTTCACTGGGGTGGAATATAAAACCAACTGCGAATAACTTTCCCATGCGCATGATGAGTCGCTTCACTAAATGAGTTTACTGCCACAATGTACTAGATTTAAAAATAAAAGCAATTTTAAATATAATGCATGTGTTAAAAAGTGCCTTGAAGTCAAAATGTTTTATTTATAATCGTTAATTTGTAGCTGAACTTTGAACGTTTGGATGATATTTTAAGTTATGGAAATCGGTTCAATATTCTATTAGTTATTGCAATGTTAGTTGGTATACAAAATAATTTTGTAAGAAAGGTTACTGATTTGTAAACGAAAGCTGAGAAATTGTGATGTTTAAGTGACCAACAACATCAAATTGTAATGGTGTTGAGAAATTCATGTTCGTGTATTATAATGAATGTAAAATTAAAGACCTCATTTTCACAATGAAACATGTTGTTATAGACTGATTTGGACCTAAAAAGTATTTGTAATTACTAAAAACTAGTTCGAAATAAAAACAGTAATACCAATCGGATTTTATTAACACATACTTCAAAGTAGTGTAGTTAATTAAATGAATGAAGTGAACTAACTAAATATATTTAATCTTTTAACATTGCCTTCATAATTACTCCTGTATTTACTTTTTTCGCATTAAAACCAGACACCTGATCCTTTTTTACATTAAAACATCTTGGTAATTAATCTTACTGTTGGACTTTGTTAAGTTTTGGGGGGGGGGGGGCTTTGTTAACTTAGTGTGATTCCCTATTATATCGCTTTGGAACCCATGTTGAAAAACTCTTTTAATCAATAGTCTCGTAAAAATGTATCGCAAGATAAAAACATTTTTCTCTGAATAGCACATTCATCTTTAATTATTGCATTCTAAAATTTTCCAAACAAGATTTTGTTAGATATCTCAATAATGTTGGATGAAAATAATAACAATTTTAAAAGTGATTGTACTCGTAAGCGTGTTTTCTAAACTCAGCCGTTTATGATCTACAACCTAAACACATGTGTGCACGTAATTTAAACAGTTTTCATAAACATTTAAATTTTAAAACACATAAAATATTGGTTTTTAAATAATTGTATATATACCAACTTATCCACTGACATATTATATTGGAAATTTTAGAACTGTTGGTTAAAGTACGGCTAAAGATGTGGATTTTTAGTTTTAAGCAGAATAAAGATGGTTATAACCTCTAGACAACAAAATTAATTTCCGGAAGGAGGTTGGATTAGTATACATGGATTAGTATACATTATCTTTTAACCACGGAAAATTCTTAATAATATCGTAAAAAAACGTCAAGTGTAGGATTTTTTCAAAACTTGCTAAGTATTGGTTCAATTTCGATCAAACTTCACTTAAATCCTACTCCAATAATGTACATGTGAAAAAACGTTTTTTAAATAGTATTGGTGGTTCTCGAGTTAAAACGGAAAGACTGACACTGTTTTATGTAGATTGTAGAAGTTAAACAGTAAAAACATATTTTTATTTGCTAAAATTCGCAAACTTTATTCTTCTGAGAAAAAAAACTTATCTAATTAGACCTGTACTCGTAACAGTTAATTTTAGCTTTTATTTGTTCTGTCGGAACATAACACTTTTCAATCCATCGAAACTTGTGCAATTGACTGGACATGATTGTCAGTAGCATTGTTCGTTGCGTTTAGCAAGAGATAGGATTATTGGTATTGAACAAGAGCTTTTAGGAAGTAAATATTGGCGATAGAAATGATTCTGGTAAAGTTTGTAAACCAAATATAAATAATGTTATTACAGTGAATCTGTTTAAGATTAGTTTAGTAAACTAATGTTGACCAAAAGTAAACGAAATTTAAATATAAATTTGTATATCAATCAAATGTGAACTTCGTAATCAGATCTTCAGGAGTTCGAAATTCAGTCAAATTAAGCAACGTGTAGTATTAAAATTTTGGGTATGACGGCGGAAGTAAATCAAAAGGTGATTTTCTCGCTTTTACTCTGAATTAAGATTAATTAATGTAAGCAAGAAATGTGTGCAGTGTCTCAGTTGTTTAGACATTGATGATAATTTTTACGTGGATACATTGATTTTCATTTGTATTATTATTACTGAGTTTTGAGTTTCATTTCAAAATAATCGACAATTTTGTGCATTTAAACACATTTTGTGTTGTAAGAAATTGTGCACAATATTGAGATATTTTAAATTATGACATGTGATAGAAATTAGATTTAACACATCCAGATTTCTTGACATTTTCAACTATTATCATATTAAAATCAAGTTGTACACATAAAACAGCTGGGATTAAGTTGGAAAAAAAGCTGATTTAACTTCAATAAATCAACAGAACTTTTTATTAATCCTGATTAGACCAATATGACTTATTTGAACTTAGAATATCATGTCACTTCATTGGTTAACCTAAAATGTGTTTAACAAATAACTAACATGTTCGACTATAAACACCTTAAGAAATAAAAACTGAGTATTCAAGTACAATAATTTATATTACGTATCACCAAAATATTAGTATATGTGAGTGTGCCTCACGCAATCAACTACACAAATTCAAACCTATCTCCATATGAGTTAGAAATTTGGTAAAGTTATACATTTAGCATGTAACCAACCAAGTGTTCGAAGTTAAAATTTTAGTTTTTAAAACCCTAAAATAAAAATAACGGATTTCCCTCTTTTGCTAAAAAGCGGTTCAGAGCTTTTGTGGTATATGGTTAATTCTTATCAAAAAATGGAATACTAGCAATATTGATTTCAAAGGTGGGTAATATTACAGTTTATCGTATCATGATAAGTTATATTTAGTAGAGATATACTTTTAAATCCAAATAAAATTTGTTACTTTTTCGTATATTTTTAATTATTTTCCACACTTAATTGACAGCTAAAGTCTTCAAAGTTGGCAGGTTTTAAAATCTACAATTTTGGTTCTGCGACTTTTTGTTTTATGTTTGTTTAGGTTATAACTCAGATTGAGTCACATTTGAAGATTTAGTATAATATTTGTGCATTTTTCACATATTTAGTTGCACGTTTGCATCCAATACTAGCTTTATCCAATCTTTATACTCTTTAGGGAGTTTACTCATGAAACGGACCTTGACCAGATGGTAGTTTGGTAATTAATAGGAATACTATTTTGTTAGTATCGATTAAGTTACCAAATATGCATATAATTTAGATAACTGACAGTAAAAGACACAAACACTGCACATGAATAAAATCTAAGTTTACAACATTTTGTACACGAGTCCATGACAGTATATGTCCATCTATAAAATACGAGTTACTATCTTATAGAGTAAATATACATAGTCATAGAGCAGGTGACACGAGCTGCGGCGTACTTAGTACGATGAAAATTATTAAAGGAGGGAAAATACTGCACATAGGTAGTTAAGTTGATTTATCGTTAGTTTTAGCTGCATAAGTTTATTTCTGTAACTCATGTTGAATTTGTGTAATCAAAGTCTAAAAAGATTCTTTTTTAAATGAGTTATGCACCGTGGTTAGTTACATCATAAAATATAGAGTTGCAGAGAGTCGGACAGGGTTTATGTTGAAACTCTCGTAAAAACTTCTTAATTTGTTCAAACTAATTAGTCCAGTCCACTAGAAAGACAATGCTTAACGCCTCATTGAAATTTTCATTTTTAGCTGATGTTGTTTCACTTGTATGGTTTAATGCGTTTTAAAAATAATACAGTGTTAAATAACTAATTGAGATTGATTTATTACAAAGAAGTAGTCAGACAACCAATATCTAGTGAGATCATGATAGCTTACTGACACTAAAACCAAATATTCTGGGTTCAAATTGCAATTCTGGCCTATATTTTTTCACTTTGATTTAATTAAACCTTTTAGCAACAAAAAAAAGTAATAACAACTATAACATTAGCTACATAGTTAAAACAATGAAAAAATAGAAACCAACTTTGATGATAACAAGTCCAAAATCCTATGATAAATGCCTCTTTGCATTTATCCTGAGTGCAAACTGTCGTTTCCACATTTATTACAAGACAACCGCAAAAGCTACACAATCGTCTCACGAATTTTTAAGATATATTGTCCTGGCCACACTTTTTCAAACTGTTAAAATTTATAAGGTTTACTAACGTGGCTAAACCGTTTCTCAAACTATCTACATAAAATTAGGAAAAGTTTGACTTCCCGCACGTTAGAAATAAAACATATAGACTCACAAAAATTAAACAAAGTATCTGTACATATAAATAACTAGTACGTATCAAATTCCACGTAGGCCTACGTCACATACAAATTACACGTACGGTATATTCAAATTATAAGAACATACCATGCAAATTATAAGTACATCATATAAAATAACATACAAATTACACGTATGTTACATAAAATTACACGTTCGTCACATACAAATTACACGTACGTCATGTACAAATTACAAGTCTGTCACATACACATTTTATTTAAGTCACATACATTAATACAATATCTAAGTTTATCTTCTTGTAATCGAACTATTAGGATTTGTTTAAGGCGTAATCTAAGAAAGCATGAACATAAGGTATTTTGAGTTATTTTCTGTTTCTCTTAATAACTGACATTTACATTTTTTACTTTGTTATTTTTCTTTAAAGTTTATTGTTATTATTATGTTTTGTTTTATTGTTTCCATAGTTTTAACTTTAAAAAGCATAGGTTATATTGTTTATGAATTGTATTTCACTTTTGTATTTAGAATTTATCTTTGATTATTTTCGTTTTATTTGCGTCAGTATCAGTTAATATCTAATATCACTAGGCGATTATAACCCAATTTATTTTAATTTAATTTTAATATTCAAGATAAAACAGAATTTTTCCTATATCCAAAATTAGTACAGATAATAAATAATATAATAACGTGTATATAAAATCTAAAAACCACATAATTTAAAAGTGATTGTTACCTACTTTCTTACTCAAATACAATCTGTGGCTTGTCGAAAGTAAACTGCAGTTAAACGATTTAAAACAACTCAGAAAAGAACGTAATCACTTTCTTCCGAAAGGAATCTTTCTTGAGATATAATTAGTAAAAGTTTAAAGTTGCCTTAAGGCAAGGAATTAAAAAGTTTTATCTTTTAAGGAATTTTAAGAACGCTTTCCTCTTGAAATATTTTGCATCGCACACTCCCCTTAACTTAGATTTCATTATTTTTCAACTCTCTGTTTTGTAATTAAACTAGTTGACATAGCTTCATCCGTGTGAAAAATATAATTCTTTCCCGGCTTTATTATAAATATGTGCATTATTAAAATACAGCTAATTCTACAAACTAATACAATTAGTTACATAACCTTTATTACATCTACTTATAGTCTGCCAATTAATTTGTATTCTCAAATGCATTTTGTAAAATAATTCAAATATTCAAATAAAGAGCTTTATAGATAGGAAAAGTTATAGGCTATAGTAGGAGTTATTCACATGTTTGTGCAATTTTATCAAATTCATTACTAACAGCTTTTATTAAACTTTATGAATTGCGGTAAAAGAACTGAAATGTTGTACGTAGGTTCGGGACAAATAGTATGTTCACTAAGAAAGGAATTCAAAATCCACTGACCAAAATTGTGGTGTTTTTAATCTGTTTTTTCTCCTCCCAAAGTAACAGGTAAAAATTGCTTCAGGGCACTACATTGATGGGTTTTGAGGTTCTTTCAAATCGAATGCAATAACTTGAAAATGACGAAGCTTTATTTTCTCAGCTTTTTGTATTTAGTGGGAGTTTTTAACTTGGAAAATGTAATAAAAAATGTTTTAAGATAGAAAAATATATGTATATGATATAATAACCTTAAAACAAAAACATTTTTAATTAACTTATACTAACGACTATAATGAAATTCCTCTATAATAAAAATGCCTTTGTAATTGCCGTAGTTGGCGAAACCAAGGTAATCTTGGCTCAATAAATACATTTTGTGAAGTACAACTATGATTTATTATTTATCATAAAAAACATTTTTTAAATAACCTACCTTATTTATCTTAAACAAAAAAACAAAAAAAAACACGGAAATTAACGAAAATAAAGAAATCGTATTTCAAAGAAAAGTATTGAGGTTTGGTTCAAAGAAATCTAAAAACCTCAAAACCTAAAAATTTCAAATTTCCCAAAAAAATATGAAAATAAAATAATTTGTAGAAAAGAGCGGTTAAGATTAAACTAATAATAGGAATCAAATTTGTTAATTATTTTAAAATTTAGGCCTAGATGAAAGTATGAATGAACATTGAGATAAATGGAATTGTATAAGTTAGTGAGTTTGCCAGCCCCTAGTTTTATCACTGACACAAGGATGTGTTGAATATTAATTTCAGAAACTATTTTCATATTGAGCAATATTGAATTTGTTACGAACTGGTGTAAGGACAGGTAAAAATGTGGGGCAGTTACTAAGCTTTAAACCTTTATAAACGTTTAAAATAAGAGAAAAACAATAACCTTCTTTTTCACTAAATTCAACATAAAATAAAGCAAGAAATGCATTGTTATTAACAGGTGAATATTAACTTTCTAAATTTTAACTGTACTAGTAATAATTCTACTAGCCGGATCCTACATATTATCACAATTTCGTACAGTAATTCCAACAATTTCAAATAAACATTCATGCATTTATGTATCGAAATATGATCTTGAATTCCTAAAATATGTCATTTATGTTATAATATTTCAGACACACTATACGGTAGATGCGTTAATGCATGACGCAATATATTGCTTAAACTTAGGCCATAACATCTGATTTATGTACATGCGGTGGTATTATTTGAATTCTTAGGAAAATTGTAAAGTCACGTTCTAGGAAATAGTTATTGTGGTTGTGTGTAGGAAAATGTACGTGTCTAGTTTAGAAAATGCTAAAATTTTCAACTTTCTACAGGACTACTTTAGTAATAGCATTCATCTACATTAATACTCTTAACACCCACCTACTTAATATATTAATCCTCGTGACTTTGATACTTAATACTGGCCTATTTTAATACTCACTACTTTCCAACTTTAATTACGTTGATAGTCATCTATTTACTATTTGCAAACTTGAATGCTCAATTTTAATACTCACTTACTTTTACAAATCTTGTTGTAGTGTACTACAGTATTTTATTATAAATTGAATGCTGATAAATTGTATAACGTTGTCGCTCTAGAATATATTACATTCCTTTGAATTTATAACGAACTAGAAAGGGAAATGCAATTCGTGATTTATTTCTAGATAAACCATACGAGTTTTTAACAGAAATAATTTGAAAAATTCCTATTAACGACGAACTATGATTAATGAAGAGGATAGTGAAACAAAATGTACCTAATTGAAATTTGTTTGTTGTTTAATATGAAACTATTTGTGAATTTATCAAAATAGTCGTTGCTCAACGAAAAGGACAATATTTATGAGTGTTATAATCTTACATAATCAGTATATAAGATTATACTGATTGATCGGTGAGTTAGAGAGAGACAATATCTTTTTCCTAGATGCAGTACGATATATAATGAAGAGCTAAAGGAAAACGTAGAAACGTATT
>JAGFPH010003953.1:44751-77898 GCA_018207615.1 Philaenus spumarius | reverse complement strand
ATTAATGAGAGTTCCCATTTTGAATGCACTCAAACTTAAGTGAAGGATTTTTTTTAAATTTTAATGGTTGCATCGTGTTAATAATATTGTGTTTAAACATATGTTTTGTAAGTATTAATTTGTATGTTTGCTTGGGAACGCAAATACATCAAACCCCTCCCTAGCTGCAATTGCTTTTTATTTGCTCCTTTTTAGTTGTTCTTTGTGTATATTGTGTGATCATTATCTTAGTTGTAATTTTGATTGTTCAAATTTCTCAATCATTACTATTTTACTATCATTTTTTTTGGGGGGGGGGGAATAGCACTTTCTAATTATATTGTTTTAATATCTTATGCATTCCTATCTACAATAATAAATTTTAATCGGAGATATAGTAAATGGGTGAAAAATTCATTTGTATATGGGCTAATTACAACAAATATTGTTTATACGTCTTGTTTGGACCAACATTATAAACAGAATGAGTTTTCCTTTCACTGATAATCAGGCTAACCAACTTAATGATACTAATTATTTTTCTTATAATTTAAAAAAATATTAACCGAAGATTCTCTTATACCGCAAATCTCGCATTCATTTTTGAAGTTTAATTGAATATTTTGTCAAGAACAACTAAAACTCAAAGTCCAAGTTAAACTTTGACGTTAAGTAAGCTTTACTGTTTAACAACATCCAGCTTATACTATGAAGGGCAAAGTCTACTTCTATGGTAAAAGAATTTATATTGTAAGTGTATGTATAGTAATTTATTGATAAAATTTTAAATGGGCTATCTAAAATTGTATGGATAATAATTTATTGATAAAGTTTTAATTGGACTAATTTATATTGTAAGTATAGTCATTTATTGATAAAGTTATAAATGGACTGATTTGTATTATACAGATAGTCGTTTAATCATAGATTGTTTTGCTATCGTAAATTGTATTAATAGTAATCATATTAATAAAACTCTAAGTCTGTCCGTTTCCACTGAAGGTTTCTTTTTTAACTTCATATTCGTGCACTATCAATTACCGTATATTATAAATAAATAGGTCTACTATATATGTCTTATTCATTTTTAATTATGATGTAACATAGTTTTTTCTTATTATTAAATTCCTTAACGCAAGTTTTTATTGGTTTGTGTGTGTTTGTTCAGTATATGCCTAACTTAAAATATTATTTTGTACGAAAAGCTGGACATCCGAATAAACTGTATTATCTGTTGTTTAAAAATCATTATTTACTTCCACGAAAGCAGCTGGATTAGTTTGTTTCTTATTATAAACAGCAGTTTTGTATAGAAATGGTTTTTAAATTATGATTATAAACATTATTACTATACACATCATTATTTACATCCACGAAAGCAGCTGGATTAGTTTGTTTCTTATTATAAACAGATGTTTTGTACAGAAATGGTTTTTAAATTCGTTCCATGTCAATCTTGTGGGGAAAACCCTACCTTTGAGATTAGCTCACGCCATTAAAGATAAGAATTTTTGACATCTAAAACTTTATTGCAAAACTTCAAAATAAGATGAATTTTTTGACAACTCAAATATTAAATTTGGTCCAGAAAGAACCGAGTAGTTGTGTTCACAAAAAACTGCTTCACGTATTATATATAAGGATATGTCTAAATATAGATAAAAAATATTATCTTTTAATTTTTTTCTAACGTCATATGGATAGATCAAATGATTTAGAAGTTATTAAAATTATAATGAAGAAATTAATAATCGAATATATGTTTATATGTTACACGTAGATGTACGAATGTTTCCGAAGCTAAACGAATCTTTAAACTTGTATAAATGAATATATTGATGGTACAAATTTGTATTGTATTTTTGTACCTTTGTACCTTTTGTAAATTTGTATTGTATTGGTACAAAATTCATATTCATTTTGTAACCTGAAAGCAAATCTTATAACGTATTACAGCCTAGATTACTTCTTTAACTCATATTTTAAGAAAATCAACTTTACAAGAAGTTGTAAACATAACCCAAAAGTATAATCTACGCTAGGTTTTGTTTTAGCATGACATATTACAGATGATGGGTGAAACCAGCTTTACATTATATATTGTTACTCACGTACGTAGTACGGACGGACACTCGCTTTTATAGGAGTTGATACTTGTATAATATACTAAGAAACAACAATTTAGAGAAATCTGTTTTACGATGTTTCTGAAATTTAAACTTATGTTTAAATCAGGGATTGAAAAAATATCTATTTTTAATACATTAATTTTTTTTAAGTAATAGCAAAATGTAATAAAACATTACAAAATATTTTTGCTTTTAGTATTGAATTATTAATAAATTAATAAAGTTTAAATAAATAAATACATATACTTCCGCCCGAAAAGTTTAGAAATTTCAATAAATTTTATTTTCTACTCCGAGTTGGAAAAACTATGATAAATAGTTGGTATAAATTTACCGCAGCCAAAAGTTTTAAGCGCTACTATATTGTGAAAAAAGCTTCCATAGTTCTGTTTATCTTTCTTTTCCAATAAATTGTGGATGAATATTACTCCGGTTTTGTCATATATCGATACTCGAAGCTTATACAAACTAAAGTATTGGTTCCCAACAACGTAGTTTTTAAAATATTGGAAACAATATTGAAGTTGTTTTGAATTTTTGTTATATTTGTCAATCACGATGTATAACGTTACGATAGTAAAACTGTTACATGTTAGTAAATAAATTACCCAAATAAAAAAAGTAAAATTTATTAAAGTATTTTCTTTATTTGTAGGGTTAATTTTAAAACGGGACTAGGTCACAAAATATTTACTTTTATAAGACCTTTCAAATTATGACACAGTCATCCTATGTTTACATTTGAAATATTTATAAACTATCTCCGCCTTACAATATGACCTGGGGGCCTCTGGCATTTAAAAAAGGCAATGAAAATCTAAAAAGATTCGGTTGCTCGCTGTTCTTGTCGTACGAGTGGTCTGGTACAACCTAAATAATATTTACATTCTAATTAATAAAATTAACTTGATACTTTATATTTGAACTTGGATCAAATCCATATTTTGTTTGCTCTTTGATCGTTTCAGAATTAGGATACTATCGATTCTCTGAGTGCATTATAAGACCCACTGTCTTTAAATGTTACAATCATGAAAATAGAAGTGCCTGATAAAGGTAAATAGTATGACAAGGGTTTCGTGTTGCTGGCCATCTAGCAGATTTTATTGAAATTATATTAATTCAATAATATACTGAGCTAACCAATAATAATAACCATGGTGAAAATTAATTTTAACAATTGATGATGGGGAGCAATGATAGTAGTCACCGACATCCAAATACCGTTTACCTCCTGATGGGCAACATATTCTACAAACATATCTGCTACAGTTTCTTGAAAACTAAAAATGAAAAGAATTTTAGTAGTTCGATATCCTTAAATGTAACCCATTCCTAACGATATCACGATATCAAGAAATGTAGATTTTTTGAAAACCAAACTTTCATCAACCAAAATTTACTATAAGATATTTTTTGAGTTTGATTATTGGAATGTATATTAATCAACTTTGAGCTTGACGAGTTAGAAGGAATTATTTGTACGTATAATGACACCAACACAGTAAGTTTGAAAGTAAGGCCACGCCCTGAAAGAGAGATATAAATATGTTAAGCAACAATGTAGACATTTAGTTATAGTGATTTTTTCTTGTTTATGAATTGAACAGCAAGCGACATCCAGATTGACTTTAAGGGTAGCACATACGTATTTAAAATACAAAAACTATCAGACAAGGAGCTTTTGCGCATTTTTTACTAACAATAATAACAATAATAAATTAAGACTTTTGGGGTATTTGGTTAATATTATAAACAGTTATGAATGGATCACGATACTTCCAATATTTGTAGAGAGTTAAAAATCCTACAAAATTGTTTTTAATAGACTCCGATCGGACCATTTTTCAGAAATCGGATAGCCCCTAAAAATTACCATTTTTCAAAAGTGTACATCTTTGTTAATTTACAATATTTAAAGCAGATCTTTTGAAAAATGATTGTTTTTTATGTGTACTTAAAACAGGCGGAATTTGAAATTTGTCGCACCAATAGTTTTTGTACAATTGCTACTATTTAGAAACAATTTAGTTCATTATCTGGCAAAATGTGCCCTATTAATCTGAGTGGAAAATTTAAATTTACCAAACGGATGTCTGAAAGTAGACATTAAAACCTACAATTTGTACATCTTCGATGTTTGAATAAGGTTGTTAAAAATGCTTCCGAACATATCGCGAAACGTGTACCTTTGCGACCGACTGCGAGAGAGGCAGTGGTAGTGTGGGGACCAGCACAGGAGGAGAAGAGAACGGCAGGCTGTAGATGTCGCTCAATGTTAGATTCAATAACAAAATTAGAATTTTTTACTTTCTCCACCCTATACGTAGTATATGGAGAAAGTATTGTTTTCGTAAAAATGTTCGAATTTGAATTTTCAGTTGAATTATCTGTTTTGGTGCTCCCAGAACCCCAAAAAATTGTTTAGTGCAATTATCTGTGTTGGTGCTCCCTGAACCCAAAAATATTTTTAGTGGAATTTTTTGTTTAGGTGCTTCCTGAACCCAAAAAAGTGTTTTTAGAGTGGTGTCTGTCTGTCAGTCTGTCTGTATGTATACACGACCAGAGAGGAGACTATTGGTCCGATTTTCATGAAATTTGGTATGTAGGTACTAAACCCTAATATCTCCAGGGGTTTTTTTAATTGTTTGGAATTTTTAATTTTTAAGGGTAATTTACCCCTAAAAACCCATAAAAAACGACAAAAATTCAAATTTCTCAAAAACGGCTCTAACGATTTTGATCAAATTTTCAGTATTTATAGTGCTTAAGATGCCAAACAAAATGACACCACCCGCTTTTATCAAAACTTCAGCGTTTTATAATTATAGGGAAATGTTTAAAAATAAACAAGTTTGTGTTGTCAATCTAGCATCGCGGCGGCCGCACGGGGTAGCACCACAGTAGCGAGCACGGCCAGTAATTCAAGGTCACGCGATCAAATCCCGCCTGGGACAATAATTTTTTTATACGATTGACGTAGGTAGAATATTATTTTTTTGTTTTGTTCTAAAAAGTAGTAAAAAATAAAATGATCAAAAACAATATTATTTTGACTACAGTAAGTTGGGAGAAAGTTTGTGTCAGTTAACTGATACCGTTTATTTCTCTATTGGCTGGGCTAAACAACTTCACTAGCAGTATCAGATTTCAACTCACAATAAACATAAAATATGATTTAACCTTGCTTTATTTCAAAGAATAAAAGTTGAGCACAGAATCTCACAACTATAATACGTTGATTCGCCCAAGCAATATAGTTTGATTATTTGTACTTCGTGCATCACTGAAGATGGCTACATTATCTTTGACACACTTTTGTGTAAATAAAAGTATTCGATTTTGTTATTCAGTTTTATTCTATCAAGATATCTTTCACAAATCAAGTTCGATATTTATTTACTTGATTTATTTATTAACTTATTATCACAAGAACTAACTACCAGTGTTATCATATCTATCAACACTAATCCCGAAAGCCGACATTGTTGCCAGATATATCAAAAATAGTAACGAAAGCTAATTGACAGTGTCGCCAGATTCTTCACAGAGACATTTTTCCAATTAAATTATTATATTTTAAATCCTTTAAAACCTTTTACATGATAATATTTTACATAGAATTACACTCATATCGCTTCCGCCCATTAATTTTTGGAGGTTTATTATATGGTCAAAATATTTCATACCGACGAACACACCAATGATTTTATAAGGATTCAGTGGAACCTAAAATTTTTTTCAAGAATTTGAAGGATTATAGTAGATGTTTCCCTTTCCACTTTGCATGTGATTTATTTATTTTTTCAGTACTACTTTTGTGAATACTAAAGCCCTTGCTTGAAGCTGCCACGCATGGTCGGACAGAAACGACAATACTAAAAACAAATAACAATCCAATAATAAGCTAAAGGAATACTAATATTTTGTGAGTTACAAATTTAATTTTAGTGGTTATCTTGAGCGATTATAATTTCAAAGATGTTAATTCTTTTCAGGAATGTATTCTAGAAGTAAAAATGACTGATCTAGCAATTTGGCACATCTTATTTCTAGATTAACATGTCTATATCTCATGTGTTTGTTGTACTTAAAACGGATTTACATTTGTCAGTTTGTAACAAAAGAACTAAAAAAGATCTAACTTAAAACAAATACGAGCATTCCCGGTATACGTTGAACTACGTCGTAACAAAGCTGTATTTTAATTACTCTAATAGACAGAGCGCAATGGCTTTATTTTCACATAACAGTTGGCACATTCTTGTAACAATTGAGTATTCTACATTTTGAATTCCCAGCTTTTATTCCAGATTTGAGAAGTTTTTCATTATTTGTTTATACATTTCATATGTATTACACTTGTTTTGCTATTTTTCCTTTAGTGTTTAAGAAGCACATTTGATGACATTTTTACTTAAAACATTTTAAGTATTCCGTTCTTTTAAAGGTACAGTACATATTTAATTTAATTTAACTAACTTTGCCATTAAATTGAAACAATGTAATATTGTTTGGCTCACCTTTTCGAAATGAACTTAACTATCAAATTAACAAGACCTTAGCTTTGGTGGAAGACAGCTTGACATCCACTTTATTAGGCGTTATTTTGTTATTTTAAATTAATTTAAAACGCGAAATTTATCTTTTTAACACTTTAATACGAAATAAATACGTTAAAATTGAGTCTATCTACAACTTTTTACCAGATGGCACCTGTAAAAAAACTGGAAGTGGCAATCAGAAAATATATGTAGTAAGCAGGTACTAAAATGTAAAAATCAGATAAAATTTTATTTTTTTAAATATACAATAAACATTATGTATAATTGTTTTCATTTAAAAAGAACTCTTATAGAACTCGTGTGCATGCCCATTAGTCAAATGGGATTAGTCTTAAACGGATAAGATATCAAGCTAAATTTAGTCGTAGTTACAAAGCAGTTAGCCCGCTTATATTCCAATAATTAAAACTTTAAAAAATATTAAAACTTTAGTTTTCAATTTCAATTTATTTTATTTCCTTATAATAACAGTACAAAAAATACATATCTTTAAATACAAGGAAATGTGCCCACATAGGCATTAGCCTGTGCGTGGGCACGAGTCGCATCTGAAATATCCACAACAAGGAAGACATATTTTAGGCCTAGTCTACATTAGAAATTACAATTTAAATACAATATAGGTTGAGTGTGGGATGTGCCAAACGGAGGAATTCAAGCCAATATCGAACCAGAACAACAATTTAATACTGGATCAACAGACAAAGTATTTACAATATTAGTGAGCGAGATAGGGTATGACTATAAACGAGGGTAAATAAATTTGCTACCTGTAAATGGATACAAAGACGTTCTCAGTGCCGTCCCTTCACAAGTCCAGAAACCAATTGGTAATATTTTTCTTAAATGTCTGAAGTTTAAAGTTGTTTTATTTCAGTATGAAACTTTCAAGATATTCTCAAAAATGATTCCGAAAAACCCTTCTCAATTTCCGAAAGCTAAACATTTGAGTACATCCGTGCTGTTATCGGCACTCGTATAATGTACCACAAACCTATTTGGAAAAAAATATGAATGCCTTATAGTTTGGTAGTATTGTATATTTTATTTCCTACATGTTTATTGTTATTTTTTAAAGTAGTTGGTTCAAAATATTGAGTCCAATCTGTTATGCGTTGTTGTTATATCATATCACTAGCTGGCCCGATCCGGCTTTGCAAGGATAGACAAATCAAAGTTAAATGTATATTAACAAAAAATATATTATATCAATAAATATATTACACTTTGTATTTCTTATGGGGATGTTTAGTAACTTTGAAACCCCAAACCTCCCCTAAAATTTCTAATTTTTTTAAACCATTTTTTAGCGAGCACCTAGAGCTCTAGAGGAAGCTACATACTAAATTTCATTCTAATCCGTTCGGTGGTTTTGTAGTAACTTTAACCCCCTAAACTCCCCTAAAATTTAGATTTTTTTAAACCCCTTTCTTAGCGAGCACCTAATGCCCTAGATGAAGCTAAATACAAAATTTCATTCCAATCCGTTCAATGGTTTTGGAGAAATCGTGATTTAGTAACTTTGACCCCCCCCCCCAAACCTTCTCTAAAATTTCGAATTTTTTAAAACCCTTTCTTATCAGCTCCTACGGCCCTAGATGATGCTACATACCAAATTTTGTTTCAATCCGGTCAGTAGATTTTGAGAAATCGTGATCAGTGAGTCAGTGGATGTGGCTTATATATATATAGATAGATTAAGAGAAGCAGATGAGACGCTAAAGACGTTAGTCCAGCGTTTGGAACCTCGTAGGTTCGAATCTGGTTAGTTACTATCAATTTAACTGCGTTATACATTTCTTCAGCACAAACGGCATAAAATACAGACATTTTGCAACATACAAATATTTTCATGATAAAGTGAAACGAAACTAAGAACAAACCGTGTGCATAATAAAATATATAGGCCTAATAATATTTTAAATTCAGCTCAATAGTGCTTTTGAATCTTAACTCATATAGAATGGTCCCCTTAGTGCCGAAGCCAAACTCACAATTTTTCGGTTTACCTACACAATGTTTTACTTTAAGACCTTCCTGCATTCATTTTTAATGACTTAAAGAAAGTTCGTTTCGTTATGTTGCGCAACTTTACTCACAGTCGTAAAACTTATTTAGATAACGTACCTATGTGTAAAAAAGAAACATATCCCAGTTCTTACAAATAATGATTTATGAAGGTTTAATAGTTCTATAAAAATTGCAATTATAGATACAAAGTATTGTTAGTTTAAGTTGGTTTTTGTATGATTTTGAATTTGAACGAGAACAGATTATAGTATGCTGTGTGAAATTACTCTTTTATCGCTAAACATGTCTGCCGAAATTATATAATGGTAACACAAGGTTTTTCCTGAGTAAGTAACTATTCAGCCATAGCAAAATTAACAACATTTTCTGTAAATTTTACGCAACTAACAAATTATGGTGGACTCTTTGTCAACGTTATTTACTCAACAAGCTCTAACAGCAGCATTCTCTAAATTAATTAGAAGTAAAAATAATATTGTAAAGAGCGATTAAAAATTATGAAGCAAAACCAGGAACTGGCACATACTATCTCACAAATGTACTTAAAATATTAAACAGATTCACTGTGACTTCATAATTGTAGGAGGGGTAGGAGAGATGATATTAAAGTAGGAGATTAACTAATAAATATTATTATCTAGAGAGAAAACTATTCAATCGATTTCGAATAAATTTACACCAAACACGTCATTTAGGCATGTATAGATGAACGAAAAGATTTTTTGTGCATTTTTTAAAAACAACCCCCTTTCGGTCAAAAAAAAAAACCCAAATATCAGTTATTATTACCTCAGTTATTAGCTAAACGAGAATTTTTAGAAAGATGCGGTTTTTTGCATATGGTGGGGTACATTAAGGGATACAAATAAGCCAAATTTGATCAAAATCGTTATAGCCATTTTTTATAAAAAAATAATAACTGATTTTTTGGGGGTTTTTGGCCAAAAAGGGGGTTGTTTTTCAAAAATGTTCAAAAAGATTTCTTGCAAATTTGTTCAAAATCGATCGAATAGTTTTGTCTCTAGCTTTGTATACACACAGACATATAGACAGACATTTTGTAAAAACCACTTTTTTGAACTCAGGTGGTCCCAAAACGGATATTTCCACAAAAATCTCCATCAATTTTTTTGCGATCAGTATACTTTCTCTATACTATAGTATAGTGAGGAAGTAATAATCAAAGTTGTAACGTGCTTAAAGACTTCTCTTTTTTTTTAACGTATTACAAAATAAAAAAGTTTAGACTATACTTTTGTAAAAGTCTTAGTTTGTAATTAATATCTAATATATTATAGTTGTACACTGCTATAAAAAAACCCCTTTAAAACAAATTGGTAAACGATTGGTTTTCGGACATAATACAACTTTTTCAAATTCAATAATTTTCTGATCACTTGAAGAACGAATTTTTAATTCTATTATCTCGGTTTAAAATTTTATATATACAATTGACATAGTCTTGTTTCTTTAAAGTAAGCCTACCTAAGTTTTTTGTAAAACTTACTATTTTTATCAAAAGTATTTTGAAGATAATTTATTGCACAGGTTTTGCACAATCTACAAAAGCCTGAGGCTGCGAATACGCAAAGCAAAATTTCTGCCTACAATTTATTTTTTGCGCTAGTAGCGCCCAATTCTAAAACCAAGCAAAGAATATATTTTTGAGAATGATATAATATTTTTAACGTGCACTGATGACTTGATCAAATTAGTTGCTGAACTTTACGCAAAAAAAAAACGCTTGGAGAAACACATGTAGATTATATAGATTTTTTCAGAAGTCTCTACCAATAATGTTCTAGTGTTTATAAACCAAAGATGTACAATATCATTATTAAAGTGGTAAAAAGTCCTCAGTTTTCACACAGACGCAATTTTTTTCCTCTTGTCAATTTTCATTTCAAAAACTGATTGATATACTCCTCTGACATTGTATAAATAAAATCAAAAAAGACAAAACAAATTATTAATGACAACAATTTTTGTCCAGTAGTGGGTTATTATTTCACTTCATATAAATGCAAAAACCATTTTATTTGTAAAGTTAAATGGTTAGGCTACCCTTACTACTATGCCCCAAAACGCTGTTGGAGGACAAAATTACCCGGTTTCTTGCCGAACTGAGCAACTGTTCATCGATTTTTATTACTTGGTCAACTAACCAATTAGTTACCCTTGGCTAATACAATAGCCCTCAATTGATGCAATTCCCCTCAACCCAATCGGCTTCGAGTGGCTTCACAGGTTCCGTAACTGGTTGCCCTCAGCTAATAGAGGCCTAAAATACATTTACTGAGAAGATTTTTTTTATTACTCTAAATATTTTTACTTTTGAAAATGCAATAAATTCTGAACTTTGCATAACATGTTTTTAAATTTTTTTAGCTCTTATAAAATTTCTTAAAATTTTTAATAATTAGGAAGCCAGAAGTGAAAAATTTGACTGTCTGCTTAATTGTCTCCGTCGATTATCTCAACTATATTTAGAACTATCTTCATGAAATGTAGTATAATAATAGAAATTGCTAAATTTTACATGAGTCCTAGAATTTTATTAAAAGCAAAACAATATTTAATCGAGGACTACATTGGGGTAGACTAGTGAAATATCGCTTAGTTGAGTGCATTATCGTTTGAAATTACTTATTTCAAAACAATGACACTTCCGTGAAAGTAAAAAGTAAAACGTACGCTCCTCTAAAATGTTGAACCTGGTTGGCAGATAAACATAAAATGGTTGATTCAAGTGTTTGGGAAATATCAAAGCTTTATAAACAACATACTGATGAATGTTACCTTTGAAAATTGTACTCAAGGCTTGAGACACAACATTATAAACTAAAATATTTGTATTTGTTGACATAAAAATAAAATTTAACGATCAATTGCAAGATTATTGATGCGTGCCTTTCAAACGGTGACATACTCAGTACGCGAGGAAAACTAAAACTCTTTTAAATCAGTTAACCGTCTATAAATTTATTTCTTGTCAAATAATTAAATATCAATCTTGACAAATTTATTTACGTAATTTGTTTTATAATGTTTAAACTTTATACATGCCTCAAACTTTGTGAATTAATGTAAATCTGAAAAATTGTTCACTTAAATTTATAATTAATATTTAAACTAATTTTTTTTTTTAATTTAAAGTTTTCCCTACCTGTTGAATGACTATGTATAAGAAAGTAAGTTGAATGAGGGATAGTTTCAGCTCCATGTTGTCTCGCTGTGATGTGAACGCAATGGCGAATGCTGCTTTCCGAAATGCACAAACACCCCTATATCATTACAAACCCCTTAGTGCGCATGCGTGTGCCCCCCCCCCCCCCCGACCACTGCTCGGTCAGACGTCGCTTTCGTTTAACAAGTTTTTTTTATAATTGCTTTTACTATCTTTAAAATTTATTATTAAAAGTTTTAATATTATTTATAAATACAGCGTGCATTCAAAATGATTTACAGTTCGTTTATTATTTAATCGGGAAGCGCAGAAGATAAGGCAAGATATTTATCCGTTGTGGAAACTAAAAAAGATATTTACCCTTAAACTGAATGCATGTTATTTAGTTTTTTAAAATTTAATCTGTTTTTCGCTTATTAATTTGTTTAAAACGAGAAAAAAAGAAACTATTTGTCCTAATTGGTTTTTTGTGCTAACGTATCTGATTAATTTCGTGTAGAGTATAACAGACTAGCAGTGATGAATGTAGCTAGCCAACGAACCAATCAAGACACTTCGTTTCTACTAACACTCTCATATTTCGCACAGGAAAATATATTTTTTAAACCCCACAGGCCATATTTTACAAAAGCCATGGCATATTTTTGTAGGGTGTGATGCGATTTAGAAAAACTAAAATTTTTTGTATTTATATTCATTATAACTGAACGGGTTGATTCTCAGAAATCTAAATTTTACCAAACATTGCTAATAATATTATATTTTCAAACAAATCAAAACTTTTTCAAACATTTTCCAATATTTTTAAAATATATTTTTTTTTATAAAAAAAAGTAATATATTTATGAAAAAAGTGACGATTTAAGTAAAGCAGGATATAAAAAACAGATTACTCTTAGGTATTGTAGATAAGTAAGCGGGGTTTCTATCGTGGTATTTCTAAAAGACGATTCTATTAGTTATTGTTTAATGAACTCTAGAAGAGATGTTATAAACTATATATTTCGGAAACATACTAAAATAATATTTTTAATTTTCGTTTTCATGTGACATAAAGTCATGACTTTTATTACCACGACAATTCGTCAAAGCGTTTCTCGTTGTGAAAAGTGAAAATCAATGGGTTCTTCAACAAAATTTGTGTCACGACGATAAATTTAACGTCACCGAGTTTCATTTGTCAGGAAGATTCGCATAAATGTCTTGACACTTGAACTAATTAATTATACCACATTTTCAATTTTGCTTTTTAACTTAGATTGGCAAATTTTAAAAGTAATACAAATTTCATGTCTTGTGAAATCTACATTGACACTGTGTCAAATTGTCATAAAATCAAAATATTATTGATATTTATCAAAAACAAACCTTAAACTGTAATATTCATACAATAAAATAACAAATATACTACACTATTAGCTAATGATAGTTGACTTTAAACAACACCTGACATTCATTTTATTCTGTTGTTTGTATTTTAAGAAATAAAAGCTTAATAAATATATATTTTAAGGTTAGGGCTAGACCATTACTAAAAATATTTGAAAAATAAAAATAAACTTAATCTAAAGAAAAATAAGTATAATATTAGTAATTCATGTAGACAAATATATTTTACAGAGCAAAGCGAGTACGAAGTTTGGCATGCGAAGCAAGCCGAGGGCTCCATTAATTAATAATAGAAATAAAAGTATGTATTTGACATTTTAATTTTATGAACAACTAATGTCTCTAGAGTTAGTTCTAGAGGAAGGAGCTAAAATTGTAGTAACTTTTGTATAACCTTATCAATTTTAAAAATGTGGTTAATTTGTAAAGTATTGAAGATAAATGTTGTTACTAAATCAATTAAAATGTTGTATGTTTTAATAAGTTTAAATTTTGTATAGGGCAGTTTTAGTATTTATATCAGGTGGAGAGAGGTTTAACGCGCTTTTCCCATTTGGTACAATTAATTATTGTCTTCATTAGAAAATAAAGAGCCCTTCTTTATACAAAAATACAAAATAGCTTCTTTATAACCGTGTACCTACATTGCCTACACAACGCCTTAAAGAATATTGTGCATCTACAACCTACATTGCCTGTACAACCACTTCAGACGAGGAAAATGTTTTATTTATTCATGTCAAGTGTATTATGTTATATACAGTATATGTATGGGAAGTATCATTTATGTATCTTAAATAAAAACAATGAATTAAATTATATGGTGTATCTACATTGTACATACAACTCCTATGTAAATATTCGTATTAATTTCTGATGAGGTAAGATTTGTATATATTAGACCTAAATAAATGTTTTTTAAAATTCTTGACGAAATACGACATGTTTAAAAATTCCATTTAACCCCATTCGTTTTTGATTGCTTAAAATAAATTAACAGAAATTTGTATATTTATATATCTTGTGGTGCATAACAGGTCACACTGACCCTCTATGGTATTTGAAAGATTGTTTCAAATTAATGATCAATAAAAGTTGTGAAAATTGTATAACATTTTGCAGGTTATTATAATTAGTTAATAATAGGAATAAGTAGTTCTTGAGCAATTATACGAGCTGAATGATGTATTCTTTTATAAATGAACTTAACACCTGATATTCTTCTATTGTTGATGTCGGTGGTCTTCCAGAGGTGTATCTTTCGCATAAATCTCATTGAAAATCTGTTTACTAAATTTGATTTATATGGAAATGAAGTTGGTCTATCTGGGTGTGATTCATTGAATAAACGTACTGCTTCTGAAATAACTCTTAAAGCTTGTTTGTAAAAAACATATCATTTTTAGACACTCAGAACTAAGTCTTTTTATAAAAAATATCAGAAATAAGATGAAGGAGGTATTTCTAAAATATCAATACATGAAAGCTAATTCTTATCAGTTCAGAATGTGGTGGAGAAAATCAGGTAGAAAGGGTAGTTTATCGGTTCCATTTAAATCAAAGACTTATTTTAGCAAGTTAATAACCTACTTTAATTTTACAATAAAAAAACAAATTTGCAGTGTTTTGAATGTTCATAAATATTATAATTCTAGAAGACCAAGCAATGCTTCGATATTGCTAAATTTGAGTATATAAATATATTAAATATCGAATTAGATTAAATTAACAAACACAATAATTTAGTGAGTGCATTGAAAAATAAATTTTTAAGTAAGTGCCTTGTGACTAAAATAAGATTCTTGTGATCAGGGCATGTGGTAGAGTGCGTAAAACATTTCAGAATTTAATGTTAATGCAATATATTTTATAAGTGTATCAATCCCATTTTAACTATTATATAATTTTAATGGTAGCTATCCCATTTCATCCCTTTGACTTAAGTAATAGAATTGCAAATGGTTTCTATATCACTTAAGAATAATTTCATATAATTTTAGTTCTCTTTCAAGTTTTATTTACAATATCTTTGATTGTAGTGGCCTTATTTTCTAAACAATACTGATACTAAATATGTTTAAGTCAAATTTTGAAAGTTTTAGTAAAATTAGTTGAGTAGTTTTTCAGCATATACAAAAGTAAGAGTATGAATTACTATTTAATGTTAACGGTAGTTATTCCATTTCATGTCTTTGGTTTAAGTAACAGAATTGCAAATGGTTTTCATATCACTTAAAAATAACAGTTAACATCTTTAGCTTTCTAGCTTGTAGGAAGTTAGTGCAATTGATATTATTTATTGTATAGGGGTAGCAACCCCATTTTAACCCCTTAGAATGTAGTAATATCTAAGCACTCATGATATTATTAGGGTAATACCATTGTATTGGGATAACCTAATAGAACTCCGATCCAATGCAATATTTTGTTCCACTGGAAATTCGACTTTTTTGGCGCTATCTATTGGGGAAACGAAGGAAGCTGGTTGGAAACACCAATGCTTACAATGCTTTCTCCCTAGCGCTACCTCGCGGCGCGATCATGTACTATTTTCGCGAACACCTTTTTTCCGGCACACAACCCCCGTATGGATGCAAGATCTATTTATTATTCATGATCTATGGTAATACTGCGTAATTTTTAGTGAAATCGGTAGAATAGTTTTCGAGTTTTGGGAGTACAAACATACCCAGAATATTTTATACGTACTGTAAATAGATATGTCTTTTACTAAGCTTTGCAATGATATTCATATGACCAACATTTATTTTTAAATTATTAACATAACAAAGAACACTTTTAATGTATAAGAATTTTGGATTTAGATATTGATTAATGTTTCCAAACAAATATGTTGCCATATTATTAGGAAGCTGTGCTTCGGTTATAATAATTATAAAATGAATGCATTATTAGTATGTATTTGTATGAGCAATTGAGTGTTTTGGGGGTTTGTGTGTGCATGTATTAGCGGATATCAGACCATCTATCAAGTATAATAAGAAGAAATAAAATTTAAATCAATTCTTAGTAAAAATAGATTTACATTAGAGAACAAGTCATGTCCATGGATTAAAATGTGTTATAATATTCTAAAGGTTACATTGTAAGCCCAAAGTGTGTTACATAATTTTTTTTATAAATTATTTTTGTGTTTCTTTTTTTTAATGTATTTTATTTTATTAATATGGTTACTTATATAAAAATACGTATTTTCAAATTTAGTTCAAATTAATATTATAATACAGTACTACTTTTGAAAAAAGGTATGAAATGTTTTAAAATTTAAATTGTCATAGTTTTTATTTTGACCAAAAGAGTTACTACTGTAATCCAACCAATTTGTATAATCTTTAATCTTGATTTTGGAAAAAACCAGTAAATTAAATATTGAATACAAATATTGAATTTCTCGTTACCAAGAATGTCACCGAAATTATCCTTAAATGTTCCTGAGCTATTAATTTCGTATTAATGTTTAATGCTTTTTTTTTGCGACGTTAAAAATTCATCATTCGGTCAACTGAGCATTTCACTTGAGTTCTTGTTGACAGGATAATTATTTTGTCGTAAGGAAGGCAGAAGAGGGAAGGGTCAATCAAATAACTTTGTTGATAAACTTGCGCAGTCGTCTGTGCTTTGCATGAGTCTCTTTTTAGAGAATATTACATCATACATCATATTTGTTTACTTGTATACAGTTGTGTGTAAATGTATAAGTGGGCTAAAGTTAACACTTTTAGGGCAGCAACGTTAGCGTATAAAATATGTTTAATTAATTACATGCCCGTAAAGTTTCAATTAAGTGAGCTAGAGGGGTAAATATATTTTTTAAATGTTTAAGTCTTATATTTGTATATGTTTTACATAGATATACTACTACGTAATTCTCTGGATAATCTTCAAGCGACGTTATCATGGATTATAATAATCAATGATCGTTGTTCCATACAAATGATTTGCACAATTTAAGTATTGTAGACAATTAAAAAAAATGTTTTCAGATTTTATTAATACGAGTGACTCTGTTTTTCGTTGACGAGTAAAACACTTTATATAGTTTTAAATAGTTTGTGCCTTTTAATTTCTTTGTGAAATTAACAAAAATTGTTATACTTTAAAAACTTTCTACGTCCTCCATTTTGAAAATATGCGAACTAAATGCTCTGTGTTCAGTAAACTTGTATAAGGTAACAGAACAGTTAATGTGTATACAGTACCAAATATGAACTTAAAATCTTACCTATGTCTAAATGATTACTGTTATTTCGTTGTAAAAAGACAAAACAAAATGGGGTATAGTGGCTAAACAAAAGGATATTAGAAAATACTTTATTTTTATTAGAATCATAAAGAATCATGCAATCATTATAGAATCATAATCCCGCATTCCCGAAATACTATTTCCTGTTATCTAGTATTAAATTAGCAACCTATAAAACCACTCTAAGGGTATTCTTGAAACTTGGGCATTATGGGTTTATTTAATCTCTCTAGAAAACTAACCTATACCTGACGATCTTAATTCCCCCTTAGGAAAGATAGGTTCCTTTGGTGGTAATGAATAGAGAAGATAGAAGATTACGTAATATATAGAGAAGATTAATAATACTAACAGAACAGCTTTCATTTGCTATGTAAAGACAGTTTACAAAACATAGTTACAACTTTGCAATATTTTTGTAGTTGTTAATGCATTATTTCAATTCTTAATTTGTATAATATTTAACTGGAAAAGAAAACACAATATTACTAAAAGTTTGCCATTGTCTGGCAGAACTTTTTTTCCAATTTCATTTGTATTTTTCACTTCACAACACAATTTGTTCACACTTTTTTTGCCGGAGTGTTACATTTTTCACTGATCTAGATAGTATCTCTTCTGAAACAGAAACAATTACGGTTTTTTAAATACGGTGGAAACATTATACATTATAATGTACTATGGAGACATTTAGGTGCTTCACACAGATATATATTATTTTTAATAAAGATGGAAAATTAATCAAACCTCCAAGGTCTTATTAGAAAAAAATATTAGTTTTCCCATTTTTTTTTTTTTTTTTTGCCAATAATTGCACTATATTCTATTATTTTCTTTTTTTATAAAATAACTAGAGGAATTGGAATATTTTCTTATACGAAAGTAGAAAATCCATTTTTCTGCTTTTCCGACATACTTTTTTACATCTAATTTAAAAAAATCGATATACGATATATCTCGTAATTTGAATTTTCCACATAATTTAAAAAAAAAGTATTTATGAATTTTATCGATCAGTTTAGAAAATATTTAACAATAGAATTTTCAATATTATAATTTCCAATGCCTTGGTATAAACACATCTTTAGTAACATTAAACAAAAATGTAAAATGATTAACAATAATTTCATTTAAAAAAAAAATATTATTTTTCGAAATTCCTGTATTTTCAAGAAATGCTTGGTCTCCCGGTACTTTTACTAACTAAGAAGAACGTAAATAAGCTTTTTTGTCTAATTGAGGTATTTAAACATTTTTGAATTGAAGCTGAGCAGTGATTAAAAAAGGAAACCCCATAAACTGTTTGTTTTATTGAGTATGCAAAGTAAACAGTTAGATGTTTACTAACTAATAAATCAACATATTAGACAAACGCAATGTCTAAAAACGTTCGTCACATGTGCCAATCCATTGCGATAACCTTACAAGTAGCTTATGCATTGTAACAAACAAATCACTTTAGACCTATACGATGCGATTGCCTATACATTCTAAGTGAGTATTCTAAGTGAGCTAACTAGCTGACACGTACGGCGTTGCCCGTGGTGGTTAGTATTTTCAGTCTTTTTAACGTAATTGTAATCTTTTGAAGTGTTCAGTTAGTGAGTGGTATTTGGCTTTTATATATATAGATCTTAAATAATAAAAGCACTATTGTCATAATAATAAAAGATCTGAAATTATGATTTTAGTAACTTTGATCCCCCCAAACCCCTCCTAAAATTTCGAAATTTTTCATACCCTTTCTTAGAGAGCGCCTAAGGCCCTAGAGGAAGCTACATACCAAATTTCATTCCAATCCGTTCGGGCGTAATTTGAGGATGATCAAAAACGCATTGAAATCGCAAGGAAAATGCAAAAACGCCTATTTCTGGCGTAATTTTGGGAGAATCTCAAACATTTTTTAACAGACTACTTTTAGGCCTTAAACGAACCTAAGTACCAAATTTCAACATTTTCTGCCAATTAGTTCTCGAAAAAGCTGAGAAAACGCAAAAAATCGCTAGAAAAACGCGAATATTGGGCGTATCTTTGGGATGTTTTCAAAATCCGTTCTTAGTGCGCGTCTAAAGGTCCAACTGAACATGCATGCCAAATTTTAACTCATTTGGTTCAGTAGATTTTTAGTTCTGCTGATGGATGAATGAGTGCCATTTCGCTTTTATATAGATAGATTAAAACCCCTTCTGGCCGTACACAATTTACCGCCTATTCACAAGTGTTTATGTTTTCTAAGCAAACTCGTGTTCTGCATATTTACTTGTTTTTCTAAATTTGTTTGTTAATAAAAGAAATTTTCCGTTTGAAAATTTATTTTGATGGAGGTCCAAACAAAAACAAAGACATAAACTCGTCAGGCTTGACTTGAATCAAATCAACATTTTTTCATACGAAACCAAAAAAAAATACAGTTATATCACAATTATAACAATAATTATAGCAGAGGAATAACAAAAAATAACAACAAGTATTTCTTTGAAATTTCGGAATTTAACAAGTAAAGTTAAAATTGTTCTATCTTTTGAACGGTTGAATATAATATAGTATAATATCATATATTCTTGATTTAAATTTAACGTTCTACAACTTCCTTCGTTATAACTTTTTCGTAGGACGAAAGACTGAAAAGTAAATTAACCAAATAGGGCAAAAAACGCGAGAAAAAATGTCTTTTTGAAAAATAAGCGAATTTTGTGCGTCGATATCTCGGAAACTATGCGAGATAGAGAAAACATTATTAAATTCAATCTTGTAGAACATTTTGTGAGCTTTAATTTTGTATAGAAAATACTTATCTCTAAGACACGTAGTTTTTTTAGATATAAATGAAAACCCGAAAAAGGGGACCTTTTACGGGCTCCCCTGCACCCCACTCACCTGCTAGGAGTGGTGACTTTTAGTATGTTTACCTCCTAACTAGTCCAAACAACGTCCCAAAGTCAAAATTTGTGTCCCTTACATTTCCCTCTACAACTTTTCGTTGACAGGACTATAAGTTTGGTTTTGAAACTTACTTTTGGTTTTGAAAGTACAAGTTTTGTTATTTAATTACTATAAATTAATTAGTACTTCAACGTAGGAATTATTTATTACTGTTACTGACAGAAGGCATTTTTGGTATGGGAATTTTCGCCTTTAGAGTGGGTAAATTAGTTGGGTTGGAAATTTGTAAGCTTTAATTTTAACATTTGATGATTACTTTACAAACACTAGCCATCCTAAATTATTAATTTAATTTTAAATTAATTTTATATTAAATTAAAATTTTTAATTTGTTATAGTTTTACGTTTAGTATAGATTTTACGTTTAAATTTGTAAAAATCTAGCGTAATATTCCTTCCTTAAAACATTTGTACAATATTCAAGTGATTGAAATAGTCTTTTAAAACTTTTAAATAATTATTAAGAGTCACAAACTTTGCTGTCCGTTTAGTTGTCACTTGGGTTACATGTTTAAATAGCTTGTGTTGACGAAATTAAATTCAGAGGTTTAGGAGTTTAGGTAAGACAATCATTATCCTATACATTGATAAATATAGTGCAGCAAACTCTTAAGTTTGTTTAATAAAAAAAACTAAGTTAGCCTACAGATAAAAAATGTATCTATTTAAACCAAATTTACAAATACCACGTTTGTTTACCACGTGTTTTAAAAAAGAGCGCAGGAGACGTTTGACATAATTAAAAGAATTATGTATTTTATGCACCTCATTACTTTATTTCTAAAGAACAAATTCAAGACAACAAAATAGTTTTGGCTCGTATTGAGGTAGTTTTGGCCATTGTAGCTCGAGTGAGATTTGCATTATTTTACGTTAGGGTTTAGGACTGCAAGCGTCAGTTAATTTCTGTATGTAAATGTGTAAAATAATTTGTATATGACGTTTTTTGATCACTTTTAGTCATACAAAATATAACTGATTTTTGTTCACAGTTAATTAAGATTAACAACATTTACTTTAGTAGCAACGTTTTTTGTTTTCAGATAAATAAAAATATGGTTTTACTGTATTATGTTTTTCATTACGTTTTTTATAAATATTTGCCTTTATTATTTCCAAAACAAAAATTTCTTAAATCAAGAAGTAAACCATGAAAAACCAATAAAAGCAAAAAAAATAATTTAATTATACACGTATAACGTCTGTAAAATAACTATTGAACAAACAGACTTATATGATCAATACTATGAAACTTCTTTGCACATGAAAACTGGTATTAAGGAATTACTTTTGCGTGTAGCCAGAGACCAAACAGGAGAAGGAAGACCATTTTTAACGGCAGCTTATGGCAAGTTGTACATAATTTTAAGTGTCTTATTTTTTTAAGAACAATGGAGCAAATAGAAACTCAAAATTTGCATTTAAAGTTTTACGGTAGAAAAAACACAAAGAGATGATAATTATTGTTAAGAGTTTAAAATAATATATAAATTAAAAATAATAATATCAAGAAATCTGATTTTAGCTACATAAATTTACGATTCCTTTCTTGAAAAAACTTCTACATATTAGATTGCTAAGAATAAAATAATAACTTGATTTAACCCACACATAAAACCAAACTATTCAATCCTCTCCCAAAAATACAAATATATCTTACAAAACTCCACAACCTATAAAATGAAGAAAAATTAACCGACAACATATTATATGTATATATATATATATATATACATACGTTTCATATATACATACGTTTTATATATATACGTTTCAAGTAATAAATTCTTAGAACTTGCAAAAATTCACGTTTTGAAAATTGCTTTCGTTTGTATTATTATATAAATGGATAAACATTGTATTATAATTTTAAGGTAAAAGGAGACTTTTTAGACAAATTTATTTAAAATAAATAAATTACCATTTCTACTAAACACGAGTCATCGACACGAGTGAACAATTTTGCATTATTAAGGGAGGCATTTGTAGTCCTTGAAATCACCACGAGGGCAGAATACGAAAGATGGTTAATGTAAACAGACTTATGGAACGTGTTCAGGAATGTAATAATACAAACAGTCGTGACATTCAATAAACAGCTAAAAGGGTTGAATTTTGTATAGGGTAGTTTGTTCGAGAGTGTCGGAGATAACAATTATTCTTGCTAAGACACTTGCAATAGCGATGCAACTAGTTATTTTTTATAGTTAGTTATATTTACATAATTTAAAGGAATGGAAAATAATTCGATCACGCAGCTGAATCGCTGACGTTGAATTGAGCGAATTCCATAAATGAAGGTTTTAACTATTTGGAAAATTGGGTGAAGGTGCTGAATAGCTGCCAACGTGTACAAAATATATCAGTAGAATATTTTTGGACCTCAGTCTCCGCTGCATCCCGTACCTTGGATCAGAAGCTGTAGCCACGTGGATTTTAACCGAGTACTTTTATTTTATTTTATGGTTTTGATGAATTTTAAGGGTGCCAGATGAGCAAAAGGTCGTCTGAAAAAAATGTGCAGAATAATCTCCTTTTTTAAAACCACAAAAATGTTTTATTCTAGTACGAAAAATCTAAAAAAATATCTTCCTGTCGTAAACAAAATTCTACATGTCGAATATATACATGTATATATGAGTTCGCACCCTCTAACTGTCGTATTTTACATCCGATTTTGTATATATACAGGGCATTGCAAAATTTCCACAACCCTTCGTAAATTTAAACCTGTTACCATTATTAACTCCAAACTTTCAGGCAAATTCTGCACCTATTAGGGGTTATGAATTAATTTTACTCTTATTCGGTTGGGGGGGGGGGGGTTCAACTCAAATATTTGAAATAGTAACAATTATTGTGTGACACCTCATTTTAAAGCCCTCGTTGAGACGAGAAAATTGATGTAAAGTAAACCTCTCTCCGATACCCCAATCAAAAATGGCGGAGCCAAGAAGTTCATAATTTTCCATTTTTCTACTTATTGTATTCTACATACAATTAGATGTATGTATGTATGAATTTGGGGTATGGCAGAGGGGTTTACACCAAATTTCTCATCTAAACGAGGGCTTTAAAATTAAGTATCACACAATAAGGGTTACTATTTTAAAATTTTGACTTGAAACCCACCCCTCTTAACCGAATAAGGGTAAAATGCATTCATACCCCTAAAAGATGCAGAATTTTCCCAATACAACTTCCTGAAAGTTTGGAGTTTATTATAAGTGTAGCAGGTTTAAAATTACGAAGGGGTTGCCAAACTTTTGCATCACCCTGTATAGTCAAAAATTTTTAATGACACCCCAAAACATGTTCTGGGGATCATGATCAGTGTCCATTGTCCAATTAAGCCTTGGCTCACACGATAAGAGTCAGCTTATCTTTCCTATAGAAATTCGCTAGTAACTACGACAAGTCTCGTCTCGCACTTAAAATTGTTCGTCGTAAAAACCAACTTTTTTTCTTACTTAATCGTATATTTGGTGCTATGTTAAACTCAAATAGGAGAGAACTTTAATTTATAATCAGTAATAATAATGTTAATGTTAACAGTAATAATAGGATTAATAATAGTAATATTTAACGATGCGTTCTTAGAGATTTTTCGGAATCTATAATGTTTGTAATAAAATTTTTCAATTAATTGTAACATTAATATTTACGGATTAGAAACGTGGTTTCGTTAACGCTTTGTCTAACTCATTCCAAGAAAGTAGACCCCGATCGAGCTGCTGGAGTTCGAATGTTACGTTATTGGTATTTAAATTTGCAATGAATGATCCTCTGCCACCATTAATTTCTGGAGAGCCGGAAAAAATAAATTAGTGTGTAAAGACTTACTGGTGTGCAGGTTGTAACCGGTATATATTGCTATATCCAATATATTACTGTAGTGATTATAGTTGCTTCGTTTTACTAGCAGACTGGTATTTTTAAATTTCTTAGTAGGTAAAACATGGCTAGTTATACCAATAATAGCTTTATTTAGCAAGCAGGGAGCATAGGTAAGGTTCTTCTTATGAGTTCGAAAACACTAAAACCTCTAAGAAACTACTGACTTCCCACTCATGGGTTATTAACTAATAAATCCGAACTCTGTTTATGGGTTCCAAAACCCACTGCTTGGAAGGCACAACCATATGGCATGTCTCTGAAGTCGCAATATTTGTGTTCTTCACCTTATCTTGATCCTTGTCCAAAAACAAGGACAGGACTCTTTTGATCATACCAATAAATGCGTTTAACACGGGAAAGAATGGCAGAGTTCCGTCAATAGGTATCCAAAAGAAGTCTGCATAAGAAAAAGACAAAACAAAGAAGTCATAAAAGAAGGTGAGAGCATAAATAAAGTAAAATCAATGTACTTGTTTATATTTCTGTATGTAGATGTATTGTACGAACGTTGTAAGTGATGCAAGTGCTTCACTCACTCGAGTACCGCGAGTGGCAACAAACTCCTTTTACTAATAGTCCAGTCAATGAATGCTCAAAAGGGAGTGTAGAGGGAAATGGCAGGAACACAATTTTTGACTTTGGGACATTGTAGTACTAGTTAGAAGGTAAACATACTAAAAGTCCCCACTCCTAGCAGGCGAGTGGGGTGATGTGGAGCCCGTAGAATTTTCACTTATATCTTGAAAACTATGCATCTTAGCGATAAGTCCTTTCTGTACAAAATTAAAGCTCCCAAAATGTGTTACAAGATTGTATTTAATAACTTTTCTGCTATCTCGAATAGTTTCCAAAATATCTACGCACAAAAAAATATTCGCTTATTTGTTTAAAAGAAATATTTTCTAGCGTATTTTTGCCTAACAGTAGGCCTAAATAAACATTTAAAAATTTTGTAAAATATTCCAGACATTGAAGTTGGTAACACTGTTAAACATTATGCATGCAGTGTTCCGACATTCTTTCATCTCGACTGTTTATGTTGCTCTTTTCCTTGCCCACCTCCGCAACTCATCCTCCTGCATTCCATTAAGCAAAAATACCCAGACAGACATTCTTCTAAAAGATTGCAATAAATTCCTATCCCTCTAAAATACTGCATCAACTGAAAATATTCTGATTTTATTAAGTAAAATTTTGATTAAATTAAGCTTGCACCAACTACACTTGATTTTAGCTCATTTATGATGTCTTTGAAAACTGTACCCTTAACTAATTTAGTATATAAAATACTAAAATGAAAAGTAATAGAATAACCAAAAGCCACTAAGATAAATAAAAAGTGGTATTCTTAGAAATATTCATCTTAAATATATTTGAGATATTCATCTCAAAATCGTTAAAACGTTGGGCATAACTATTTATTTTGCTCTTTTCAACTTATCTTTCTATTTTTGATAGTGTTATAACACTACGGATTGTTTTGGATCTTTCAACATAAAATATTTAAGTTCTTGACAAGTCTTTTTAAATTATCAATACTTTTGATGAACAATCCAAACTAATTCAAAACATGATATAATTACAAATTTTGCTTTTGGCAATTGTTTCTGTTTATCAGTTTGTTTCTAGTTTGTCTTTAATTCATCAGTAAAAAAAGGAAAATGTTATCACTACCTTGTGACCATTTTATGATTATTATATGGATATATAGAAATATCACTTTTGGAGTAATCAAATCCTCGCAAATTATTGTTAAAAAATTATTGACTTGGAATAGTTGTATATTATTGCATAGGTCCTCATGAAAATCAACCCCCCCTTCTTCCATGAAATAAGTTAAATCAGAACACTGAAAATCTTCCATTTTGAGCAGGACCTTAAGACAATGTCGTTGACAATCTGATACAGTGCAGTTGAGAACAAATTGCCCAGTTGCTATGCTTGAATCAGTAAAAGGTGTCTCCAAGTGTTTTGTGGTAGGCCTACAGTGTAGGCCCACTGTTTCTTCTAACATTGTTGTTTCAGTGTATACTTTTCAGCCATATTGCCCTTCATCTGAAAAGAGACTTTAGTACAATTACAGTCAGTAGGGTTGTTACTAAAGAGTTTTATTGTGGCCGTTTTAAAGTAATCAAGAATGCGACTTGGTAGTTTCTTAGGTGCTTAGTGTGCTGCGATTATTTCGATATCAAAGTTGTGCATATTTTTCTGACTGGAATAGATTTAAACAGGCACTGCAGAATCCAAATGAATTGGCGTAAGAGGAACCTCTACTTTAGAAGCAGATATCTTGTATTTTTTTTATTATTATTGTTTCAATGTTATTAATTTAGCATTACTCGGGTCTCGCATATGGCTTCAGTTTGAAGTCGCAAGTAACGTTTACCAGCCAAAGTTTAAAAAATATATATGTTAATACTTAGTAAGTTATTTTAATTTACAATATTATAACAACCACTTAAAAATACTTATTTTTGGGATATACGTGTAAATAAAACAGTGTATTGCTTTTATTTTCTCAAAAAAAAAAAAAAAAAAAAGATGAAACAAAACAAAAATAGTACTGATAAAATAAAAGAAGCTGTGATAGCTATATTGACCAAGCAGTTATTCAATACTTCAGTGTTCGAGATTGGTTCAAATCCATCGATTGATTCAGTGTATTGCTTCACTCCAGACTCTTTCACTAATCCTACAGAATAACTAAGTAAGAACCAAGCAACTAAAAGTATTCTTCCAGAACACCAAATAATATGCAACATTCCACAAATTTTCGATAAAAACTAAAACACTTAATTTTATAGGGTTAAAAAATACTTATAATACGAAGAAAAGTTGTTTATTTTTTAGTAGTCAGTTGAACATTTTTTTTTTTAATAGTTAGTTACTTGACCTCTGGGCTAAAAAGTAAATGAATAAAATACAAATTCTGTAAATTTGTGTAAATCGGGTTTGTTGGGAAGTTGTTTGAAATGCTGGATACGTTTTAAAGTAGTTCAGTGCGTGTTAACTGAACCATATTTAATTGATGAATTTTTATCGTTCTTGTTACCAGTACTTGTCTTGGGTGAGTGAAAGTGGGAGTCATTTGTGAAGATGTTTTTAATTTAACCGTAGGTTTATGTTACATTACTTAGAGGTCTCTTTTAAAACATACATTTTCAAAAACAATATGCAGCCAGAAACGATTGTAAAAGTAAAAACACTGTAAAACAAGATAAATAAGCCATCGTCTGGGTCATAATTTTTTTCAAACATCCATGATAATTTCAATTTACTAACTATAGTATTTTATTTCCAAGAATATTACAACTAAAGAAAATTTATTGTTCATTTCCTCCACACACTTCCATTTTTAATGTTCTGTAGCAAGAATGGTGGTACACATTGATGGCATCACAATGGTCCGTCTATCTGTTTGTGACATCCGTTTTTCTAGAGACGGTTTGATCTAATAGGTTGAAATTTGGCATTGTGATAGTCCATCATTGCCCACCCACAGATTTAAAGTAATACAAAATTTTTAACTTTTAGAGGGTGTTTTGGGATGTAAATTTGTCGATTAAAAATCATTTTTAAGCCCATATTAATCAAGGCAATGAAATTAAATATACGAATATAAATGTATATTCTTCTTTGTTATACATTTTGTTATGAAAGGCGCCATCTATTAACAATCTGCTTAACTAAAATGATTATATGGAAGATAAAATCATACAATACAATTAAATCAACGCAATAAATCAGGTAAATACTAATATATTAGTATAATACGCAATATATTATAATGTATATAAATAAACAATTTAACCAAATAGGCATACATTTTTATAAAATCATATCCAAGTTTCATAACATTTAAACTATTTGAGATATGAATATGAAATCTATTTAAAATTCATCAAAATAAATATAAATAACATTTTGTTTGATGCGTACAATACATTTTGTTTACTTAATTAAATCAGTTAAGTACTCTTAACTTGCAAAGTATTCGCATGGGTCAGGTAGTTTATTTTTTTTACACTTGTATTTTTATTTTTGTGATTGGTATTTGCCAGAATTTATAGTTTTGTTATATCTATTTTTGTCACTAACGTATGTCTCTGGTATTTTTTCCTTCATTTTACCACTTTCAGTATTTTCAAACTCAGAACTAAAAATATATAAAAACACACATGTTGTTATGACCACATTGAATTGTTTATTACTGCGTTTAAAATTATAGTAAACAATACATTTAGTATTTTTTAAATTGATAATTTGGTTGCGAGTTATTTCTCTTTAAAGACGTTTGAAATATGTCATCGGGAAACATACAAGAAACGACATTTAGATTTTCATCTTACATTTTTCTAAAATTCGCAACAAATATTGCTTATACATTCTTGCTACAACTGCGTGTTACAACATCCTACAGTGTGTCACGCGACCTCACTCCATTTTGTCCGTATTCATAGACGAAGGCAATGTTTGCGTAGGCATAGTCTTAATTAATTAGTCTGCGGTGTCCGAGTCTTGTTTTGTCATTTAACTCCTAAACGAACATCTGCTAGATTCCAATTAAACTTACAACGTTCTTCAACTGAACTGGAAAGTTGATATATATATATATATGCAATATGGAGATAGTTTCTAAGGATAGATTAAACACTACCTACACAATAGTTTTCCCACAAACTTCATTAAACAAATGTCAAATAGTTGAATATTAAAAAGCATTATAAACTACTTAATTCTTGCTACGCCATTCTTCCACAACGCATGATGATCTACCAAATAGAAAAAATGAGCAACGATTACAAAAACAACAAAAAACCATTTAAGAAACCAAATTATAAAACACTAAGAGAAATTATTTCCATTCGTTTTATACAAACCAACAAAAAACAGGGTTGTATGTCATTTGTTCCACCCTGTATATTTTGCTGTAAAGATTTTAGTGGTTAAAGTAGACGTTACAAATGGAATTTCATCTAATATCCTCCAAACCTCACCTTAATAAGCTCAGAATGCATAAACTGCATTGTTTATTAACCATTGTAAATTGTGAATCCGTTCATCTAGCATTCTTGCTATCCTGGAATGTCCTTTAATGTACTAAGTTTCATTGCTCATAGCAATGGTATGGTATGGTTTGTTCATACATTGCTTGATGGCTCCATTTTGTGTCGGTTTTAATACATATTTAAACGTACAATAATCACTACGGAATTTAACGCCTCTAGTTCAAATTGATTACACATTTTCTATGAAATTGTGGTATAATTGTGGTTTGGATGGACGTTTGGACATTTCTAAAAAACGACGATAGCCACAAACAGAAGACTCAACCCTGCATTTTTTATAATTTAAAAAATATAGATATACGGAAAAAGAGGCAATTTTTCGATTCGGGAAAATGAATTATAATACATCAACATTCTACTGATTTAAAAACAAACAAAAAACATATTTGACCAATGCGTCGTCAAGGCTGCTCATATACTTCCTCGCCAGCCCTTTTCCCTCAATCACAGGAAAAACGTCTCGTCTTAGCCATCTTGTGTCTTGTGACCGTTTAGTCTTGTTCTTCACACTTCACATCATCATAAGTGCATAAAACGTACGTAGTAAGTGATCCTTGTAAGTGGTGTGGGGTTTTGTGATATTAAGAGGCCCTACACTCACTACGTTTTTAATAGAATTAGAACAATGCCTCGAAAACTAAAAAAAAGCGTTTAAATATAAATGCTTAGAGCTCATGTGCAATACGGTGCACCAAAACGACAAGTGGTTGGAGCACTGTAATAAAAACACTCATATAAGTTCAAAAACAATATTGATATCAAATATAAAATAACAAGTGAAAAAAGGTGATGGCCTTTGGACGCCTTATGTGGAGCATAGTGGATACCCTACTTTGAGTAAAGAATCCAGATCATCAATCGTCAGGAACAAGTACATCATCTAACGAATATCAACTTCTGCGCAACCATCAACTAAGAAAAGATATTTTAATGTTTTAATAATTAACAATTACTTTCTCTTAGTTATTTCCTTGTGAGTAAGTAGTTTGTACAATCTGTGTTGCTTTCCGCGGCGTTTACTGTTGTGCGCATCTGCACATCAGTTTCCATTGTTGTCAATATGTAAATGCATTGACCCAGGGTTTTTTACACTGTAACATCGTATTTTTAACCAGTTATACAAAGTTAGTTTTGAAGTTGGTTCGCAAAATTGCTGATAGCGGCTAAACAATGTCCGAAGGTACCAAAAAACAACACAAAAGTGCTTTAAATCAGTTTATTGTATCAATAAATTAAATAGGTACATACCTGCTTTTTTTGTCTTCTGAAATCATTATGTGATTACCGCGGTTTCGGGTAACCTATGTACCTTCAGATCATAGAAATAAATAAATTCCCTTCATGAGGTCGTCAAAACATTAAAGTTAATACCCAAAACAAATTTCACAAAAACATGTCACGAAACACATTAAAACACTTTCTTTTTTTTCAAAAAACACATTAAAAACATCGATTAGGCCTAATTACGCTAACCGGTCACAGTAAAACGTGTATTGTACATCAAAAAAAGGTACGAGAAAAAACTATAACTACGTTATGTACATTATTGTATTAGAACTTTTTGTTCAGTTTTTTACAAAAATATCGGTCAACCGCTTTTGTTTCTTCGTGTTGAAGCACTTCTTCTTTATCTGTGACTGAAGTTTCTTTAACATCATTTTGCCACAAAGCGGTGCATCGTCTTGTTCCTCGAGATATTCAATAAGTCTTTCAATGTACCCTAGTTCTACGTCATGCGCGATCAGTAAACAAACACGCTGCACCGCCGGCGCCGGTCTCGTCTGAAATTCCTCAATCATACATAATTTTATGTGGGCTGATATTCTGTACAGTATAGGCCTACTGTACTGCACTGTACACTATTGTAGTTTATCATTCTATTATTTATTATCACTTTTAATATGTTACAGTATTCAGAGAACTTATTTCCGAGGTAATTTTTAAGTTTAAAAACTTGTTTTTGTGAGTTTTTTTAATATAAAATGTTTTACAGTGGACGCTGCGGGTAATAGAGAGTTTACTGTATTAGAATTCGAAAATGTATACAAAAGTTAACAAAATGAAATACTTAACAATTCACATATGTACAATAATGAAATCTTTTCTGACAAGTTTTCACGCGAAAGAGTTTTAGCTTTTTTTGGGTAGGGGAGGTAGATGGTTGTTTTTCATCCTTGGGTGGGGGGGCACCCCTGGATCACACTGCTTTGTTGGCGGTAAATAAAACCATGGAGAAAACAGTAAGGAAACTAGAGATCGCAGCAGATGAAATCGGTAACTGGGCTAAATGCTGGCGGATCAAAATCAACGGAACAAAACCTACACACATAAACTTTACTAATAAAAATGTAGTCCTTTAACAGGTAAAATTATCGGTCAACTTTTGACATATGAAAACACAGTGAAGTATGAACTTGGATGTGAAAATAAAATGCAAGGAACATATTAGGCAGATTTATCAAAACTGCAGATATTTACAAAAATTCATTTCTGAGAGGAATTTTCGAAGTGACATGGTACATACAAAATGTATACCTACTTCATGATCTACAGATCGACACAGTAAAAAACAACAAATTGATAAATATCCTATAAAACATGATGTTCGTCTTCATATTAAAATACATTTTTGAAAATAGAGTCATTTTCGGAAATGGTTAATGATGAATGTCGACTAAATAGGACCACACTTTGAACTAAATAAATCATCTTTTATATGTGTGATGGGCTCCTCGTTTTCGGTTACCCCTGCGGTTTCCCATGATATCATTTTTAGAATGTTCCTCCCTTCCTCCCTTCCACTCTCGTGCGAGCAACCTGACGTTGTCGGGATATTTTGTTTTAAAATAAGGTGGCGAAACGATTGCATTATTTTAACCAGTTCGTTTATAGTATAACAATTAATTCCTCTGTTTGTCCGAAATTACAACTCTAAACTAGATGTAGGTAAAGGCAAGACCAAGGTTATTAAAGACTGACCCCCCCCCCCCCCCTTAGCTATAAACTGTGACATCAGCTATCGTTTGTATTTAAGTCATTATTTAGCACGACCACTATCAACTTAAATCTAGTGGTTATTACTTACTATGATTATTAATTATTATATAATTATGTAATTTGTCTAACAGATAATATAAGTTTTCTTAATAATTGTGATTTATAGTAAAATATATACGTTCTTAGTTGGTCTTATTTAGATTGGTGAGAATAAATAAATATATTTTGTTCACGTTTCGCTCTCAGACTAAGTGATGTCAAGCAAGTACTACATGGCTATGTCTAAATTTTATGCCAATAATTTTTTAAATGTCCAAAATTATCGACAGTGACAAACATACAGACAAGTCTCAAAAACAGGGTTCATTTTTGTATCCTTTGGTACGGAACCCTAAACATTAATAACTTTCACTAAAACCTGACCTTTCACCTATCCTCATGACTTCTATCAGATAACTTTCAGATTCTACGTATAACATTCCTTTACAAAAGCTGTCTTTAGACAATAAAGAACGCTAATAGCACATGATATCGACTTCCAGAAACTTATTGAATTTACGAAATTGCATCAAAAATAATAAGAAAAAAACTCAAATAAACTACACTTTTGTTAAGCACTTGTCTTGTCTCTTGCCTAAGCGAAAAACATTATAGGGATAGAAATAACCAATTGGTAAAATTTCACAATTATAATTTA
>JAGFPH010003953.1:15071-36117 GCA_018207615.1 Philaenus spumarius | reverse complement strand
CATCCATAGCAACAAAAACTAAAACAAATGGACGCGTCTAACTAATGAACGAGGTTTTTCAATGATATTTCCTGTGATTATATATTGATAACCATGTTTGGGGAGGGTGAAACCATTTTCACTCAAAAAACCTCGGTCACTAGTTTTTGGGGCCCGACATCCATAGCAAACAAAACTAAAACAAATGGTCCCGTCTAACTAATGTTCGAGGTTTTTCAATTAAATTTCCTGTTTTTGTTTTTGGCAACTAAACCATTCGATTCCAATTGAAAAATGCCACAAAAGACTATGTTTGTTATTTGAATAATAATGTTTTGCTTTTATTTCTTTTTATTTATTAATATTTTAACAGCAGCCATTTTAAAATGGATCATGATAATTTTTTCTCAAATTAGTTTTTTACCTAGTTCGTTATTAATTACCAAACCAAGTTTAACGACAATTTATAAACCATTCTGGAGATATAAATTATGTTGTGATAAAAACGTATTCTTAAATTGCACTTTATCTTGACCACAGTGATATTTCCAAAGTTTGGCCGTATACTTCATTACAGCTTGACTATTGCTTTTAAGTATTTGATACATCATAAATAATAATAATATAAACAAGAAATGTATTCACTGCTAAAGTTGATTGTTTTATTACATTTAATGTATTAGCAAAGTATATTGAGGCACGTCTAGTTAGAAGTTATGTGCAATATTCTATGAATGTTAGGGATGTCCGACACATTTTATCAGTAAGATGATAAATGACCGTTTCTAACATTCTGTATTGTGAGCTAAGCAAACATTTCACTGATGTAGTTTGTATTATCACACGTAACAGATAATTATTGTTCCTAAAGTTTCGTCAAGTTGATTAATACAAAGTTCACATTTTGGTTTCGTGTGAGTCTAGGTTTGGTATATTTGGTTCTTTATAACAATTTAGCTACACATTACTGAACCGATTTTGATTAAATTATTTTCTGACATTTTAATCACTGCTTTCCGAGTAACATAGATGATACATATTAACCCTAGATTACTTATGTCAAACTTTTGTCACGGGATTACTTATCTATCATAAATTTGACTACTAACAAATATTTTTTTACTGTACTAAAATAATTTTGTAATACATTTTTTAAATTGTAATTGTATCCTAGTATATTTTAGGGCTATATATTTTTTAAAAGTGTTATGCATCAAATTATTCAATAAAAAAATAATAAAAAAGCAGTCTACTTTTTATTTAAAAATAAAAAACAATAAATTTAAAAAAAAATCGTCTACAAATTTTGTATATATTTTTTAAACGCATTCTTATGGTAAATACTTGAGTTGTACTACATTTTTTTTTTTTGTAAAATTCAAAAGTTTTTTTCTCTATAGGTTTGGTGGATTTATTAAAAAGGTACACTGTCAATTATGTATCGTCAAATTGACTACGCTAGCTCAAGAAAACAAGGATGCGTACTACTTGTAACAACGAAACTGTGCAACTGACATCTGGTGTTGGATTGGGGAAGGTTCTGAGATGGGGGTTGAGAACACGCACCTATTTTGTCAGATACTGTGATTTTGCAAATTGTGCATCGTAATTTTGACGACACATAAGTAACCTATGGTTAAGCGGGTTTTACAAAAAAATCTCTCAGAACCGTTATTACCTGAAGTAGAGTAGTTTACATGAAATAATTCTTGAATAAAACGTTATAAAACACTATGTTCTTATATGATAATGTTATGTGTTGCTGTTACATGTTATACACGTTACGGTTGCCTTCCACAGACACACGTCATTGTTAAATGTTACTGTCACATATTATTGTTATTGGATGCTGATACTAGTAGTCCAGGATCTGAAGGGGGTTGAGTATGCATGGAAAGCCTGACGCAATTTTATTTCTGATTATTGTTATAGGCACTATAGTGATCAAGAAAAGCCATGTTGCCACCCCCCAGCGTGATCGACATCGCCGGGGGGAGGGGGGAATATGGTGGTGGCTCCGTTTATTAAAACGCTTATAACTTGAGAACCGTTCAAGATAAAACATTGAAAAAAGCGAAAATATATTCCATAAAATATGCGCTTTAAAAAAGGTCATTATGTTTATAGTCGTATAGTTGTTGGTTTATGAGTAAAGAGCATTTTTATTGGTAAATGAACAAAAATGGTGATTCAAATAAGTAAAACCAATAGTTTTGTACTAAGAAAATCACTAAATAGGTAAAAATATAGACATTTAAGTTATTAAAAGTGCTTCAATAAATTTAAGAAAGCATGTTGAACAGTTTATGCTACTGTAGAGGTGTTTTATATGTTTCTCTACTTTAAAGTTAGTCCTTATCAGTTTTACTGAAAAACCCTTGTTTCACGGTTAAAAAACACAAATGCTATCTAAAAACTAACAATTTTTGAAAATTTTGAAAGTTTGCTTGAAATTTGAATGGCTGTAATTTGAAAAGTATTACCCTCAGGAAGATGATTTTCATTTTAAATTGTGGTAAATTTACTGTTCTTTAAAAAAGGATTGAATGATTTTTTTGTCAAACTAGTCCTTCATACTAAACATTAGAAAAAAAACTAGAACAAAGTTTAAAATGTGGGAGTTTTCGTCTATGTGGGAGCACTTGTATATACTAGTGCCTACGTATAAAGCACCTCTACAGTAGCATTAACTGTTTTCAACATGCTTTCTTAAATTTATTGAGGCACTTTTTATAACTTAAATGTCTACATTTGACCTATTTAGTGATTTTCTTAGTACAAAACTATTAATTTTGCTTATTTGAATCACCATTTTGGTTCATTTACCAATAAAAATGCTCTTTACACCTAAACCAACAACTATACGACTATGAACGTAATATACTTTTTTAAAGCTCATATTTTATGGAGTATATTGTCGCTTTTTACAATGTTTTATCTAGAACGGTTCTCAAGTTATAAGCGTTTTAATAAATGGCGCCCTCACCATTTTCCCCCCTCTCCCCGACGATGTCGACCACGCTGGGGGGCGACAACATGGCTTTTCATGATCACTATAGTGCCTATAACAATAATCGGAAATAAAATTGCGTCAGGCTTTCCATGCATACTCAACCCAATTCAGATCCTGGACTATAGGTACTAACTATTTCATGTTACTGTTTCACGATACAGCTATGGGAATATTGCCCAAAATATGAGCCAAACCACAACGGGGAGGAATGCTTTTTCAGGAAGAGTTACAGATGTAAACCTCTTATGGACCATCTATACTGACCAATAGGTTAACTTAAAGATAGGCCTACTCATGTTTTTTATGTAATGTAATAAAATATAGGTTTGAAACGTTTAATTAACATTCAATTTATCTTTTTTGTGACAATTTTACCTTTTTACTGAAATATAATAAAACATTTGTTTGTAATACTTCTTAATGTCTTATTAAATCAAACACTGTCGACAAAATTAAATTAAACATATCTACAGCAGTTAGTATTTTGTTTGTTTCTCAGCAGCGAACACACAACTTCTTTATATTTAGTCTACAGCTATCCTACTAATTTATAAAGAGGTAAAATTTTAATATATGTTTTTAATAATGTTCGGGGCTAACTTAGACGGGCTCAAAATACTAAACCCATTTACAATACCTTTCACTGGTGGATAATTGAGACCTTCCTTAGTAACATAGCCTCTTTAGTTATGTTATAATATTTTAAAATATGCTCATAAACATATCTTTCGGGTTATGAACACATTTAATAGTTTAACAGCTCTCAACAATTAGTTTGAGGCAAAGAATAATTATATAATGTCAATATATATACATTTGTCTGTGTTAATCAGTTTCACAATATTAACAAAGTCAGACTCTTAAATAAATTGGCTCCCATTGTAATCCCAGCAGTTGTTTAACCAATAACAGAAAGACCAACTGAATTCATTTTCTTACCAAAAAATGTGTGAGATGACATTCATTTTAGATTTTGTTTTCAAATAAAACATTTATGTACTTCAATGAAGGATCCTTTAAAAATGTTATCCGATTATACTATTTTTTTAAAAGAATTAGTTTAGGTCTATGAAAAATACTTTTTCGGAACTTTGTCCAACTAAACATTTCCCAAATACTTTACTAAATTAATTATTAAACTAAATTATTTACAGGTTTTATAAAATCTATTTAATAAAATATTATTCCTGTTAAATATATGAGAAATTATATCGTTCACAACAGTGTGATCAGAGCTAGCCCAGAAGTTTGAATGCGAAGCACACGAATGTTTGCATTGCGAAGAACACTAGTGTTTGCATGGAAAGCACACAGGGGTTTGCATCCTAAGCATTCAGGGGTTTCCATATAAATATATACAGGGGTTTGCCTGTGAAGCACACAGAGATTTACATCGATGCAAACAGAGGTTTTGCAAGCGAATTACACAGGTGTTTGCATGTGAAGCACACAGGGGTTTGCATCCTAAGCATTCAGGGGTTTTCATATAAATATATACAGGGGTTTGCCTGTGAAGCACACAGAGATTTACATCGAAGCAAACAGAGGTTTTGCAAGCGAATTACACAGGTGTTTGCATGTGAAGCACACAGGGATTTGCACGCTAAGCATTTAGAGGTTTTCATGTAAAGCACACAGAAGTTTCTCCTAATCTTCAAATGCGTAAATAAGAAGCACATATATATTTTAAATATAGCATACTAGTGACTGCGTAATGTCATTAACTAATTCCTGCTCGGCATTGTTGTGACGGACATAACTATCTTGAGAGGTAGTACGGTGCATTAGTAATTAAAACTGGATAGCAGCTTATATCACGGAACATATATAGGCCTATCGCCAGTAACCATGAATGGTATAACAAATGTATGACTACTGTAGAAGTCCAGTCACCCCATGAGTCTTTAGACGAATTAATACTTGCTCACTACTTTACTTAAATCATTCCCCTGTGAGGTTTGCATCGTTAATCAACTGACTTGTAGTTCTTAAAGTTTCGTCCTTCTTTTGGCCACTGGATGACTACTGGATCCGCCTTTAAACCTAATAAACTCTTCATAAAATGTGTATGACATGTTAACACAATGACATTTAGATTCTTGGATGGCATTCTTCATAGTCAACAAATCTCTAAAAATGTGTAGTAAAAAAGAGTAAAACTAAATTACTAAAAGTTAAAATTTTAAAACATAAAAGCAAAGAAGAATGTATGCCCTTCAAAATAAAAAGTATGTTTTCCTAGGTCTTTTTCATTATAAGAAATTTATCAAACTTACATTGAGTCAAACTGCTCTTACGATTGGTTAAAACAGATATCATTTTAAGTATTTATAGGATGAAATGCATAAAATAGTTGGCTTGATCGGTTATACATTTTATTTGAAGTACAAAGTGTTTTCAGTGTTCACATTATTGTGTTAATTTGTGAAAGTAACAAAATATGATGATTCCTTTTACAAAGTCCTTAATTCATAATTTACACAACAATTACACAAACAAACTCGCTCGTAGACAATTGTACTCCTTGAACACATCTGTTAACATCTACAGCAGCAGCTACGTCTTTAGGCACAGCAAGACCAGCTGACTTGTATAGCTTGTAGGCCAAGTAGTATGCAGATTTTCTCTGTTCGTTTACAATAAAATTGGCGTAGGAAGAAGTCAAAACCACCCAGTTTGTATCGATGTTCGTCAGCTGTTGTTTAATCGAAAGTAGGTTATTTAACGTAGCCGAATTGGCAGCCGTAAATGTGTTCCTATACGTTAAAGTATTAGTGCATCCGCTAACCTCAACCATTGGGAACGGAGAACTAGCGTTATAACATGTTTCGATCAAGTATGATTGATTGTGATTTTTCATAATCTCGTCACGGAGTTTCAACAGATTAGATGCTTGCAGTTTGTAATTGTTTGCATTTATTGTAAAATTTGCGATATAATTATTGTAGGACGTTATACCATCTGTTATCAGTTTTTCGGATGCAATTTTAAGTTCATCTGTGATGAGTGATCGTTTTGCTGATTTCAAAACAGCTGAGATTGCAGTGTCGACAGGGCTCACAGCTGATTGTAGTCTGGACCGTATGTTGGGTGAGGAGTAGTTTTTGCTCGCGACAACGTCAGCTAAATTGTTAATCGCTGTGGCGTTGCTCAATATTCTTACTTGGAAGTTATTAAAGTGTGATCTAGCAACATTCAATGTATAATTAACAACTTTATTTACTGTTATATTACAGGTTTTATAAAAGTCCTCAGCTGCTTGTTTGGCTCTGTTTGAAATCACTGTAGATTGTGGAATTACTATTTCACTATTCCATTTTCTTAATTGTTCCGAACTTCTCTTTACCTTTTCAAAAGCACTTCTTCTATGCGATCGTAATAATCCTGATTCTGCTTTAAAATACACACCAAATTTATTTATCTGTGTAACAATGCATTTATGTAATTCTTTTAAACTTCCATTGCTAGCCAGTGATGGAGGGCAAGTTATATTCAGATTTTCTTCAGCTAACAAAGACAGTTGATAATTCAGAGATGAATTTATATCCTTAGAAAGTACTAAAAGACTGTTAGTAACATCTGATAAATCAGGGATTCCTGCAAGAGTAACTTTACTCGAAGAAGCAACCATATCAGCTGTGCTCTTAACCAATTTATCCGTTGATGACGTACCGCATAAAGATCTGCCGATTCCAACAATGTCGTAAACAGCTGTTCCCGAACTGTACAATGTAAAATTCGCTGAATTCCTTACAGCCAAAACTCTCTTGTCTATTTCCTGGGCACTCGCAATCAGCTGGGTGATTGTTTCACGTATATTGGTGATATTGTATTGTTTTATGTCACTCAAAGCGTTTGTTATCACCTGATTATTAGTTACGTTGAACTTGTTGAAGATCTCGGTAGAGGCAGCGTCAGATATGTTGACGATCGGTTTTAAAACCTCGTTGATGGTTGAGGTTATATTGAAGTCGATCGATGTTGTAACGTTTTTGGTAATTTCATAAAGAGAGTTGATATCCACAGATACAGCCTGGACCGAATTATTGTATTCTGCAATAAAACTTTCAACACAGACAGTGAAGTCGTTTGAATTGCGTGTTTGATTTTCACATCTATTGTTTATTGTTGATTCGTTTAAAACTGCTATTGTACGCTTGTACTCGTCATACAGTTTAAGATATTGTTTGGTCAAATCATTTATCAGTCCATTGTTTTCATTAACAATGCTCAATATTGTAGTGTTAGTCAAAGTGTTTGCATCGTATGTTAGTTTTTCCAACAATTGTTTTGGTTGTGTAAGATTTGCATTTATATTAAATTCGAAACAGATTTGTAAGGCTAAATCCAAGGAAAGCACAGCGTCGTCGATCTGCTTTTGTTTATTTTGAATAGAACCCAAAGTCAGCTGTTTTACTTTGTTCAATTCATTTCTTATTTTATCCAAGACTATTTGTATATTGCCACGTTGAGGTACGATATTGTTTTCAATCAGTTGAACAACTGCAACAGTGTTTTCATCCTGCGATGCGTTTTTGATAGTTCTAAAAGCTTCCGAGGAAAATTCAGTCACAAGTAGACTAAGATCCCTATCAAGTTTAACGACAAAGTTTAAAATATTTTGAGAAGAATTATTTAAAATTGAAACCTCTGTTTTTAATTCTTCATTAAGTTGAGCGATAATAGGTTTAATACAATTATTAATTACTTGTTCTAAACCTTTTTGTTGTAAAGAACAGTTTTTCAATATCGACTCTAATTCATCAATATTAAAATTAGTATTGTTTTTTACTATGATGTCATACCCAACTTCTGTTGCATTATCAAGGACGTTCAAAATTTGTTCTTTTACTGTTTCTTTTAAAGTTTCCAAAGTAGGTAAAACTTTACCGTAATCAATTGTTAGATTCAGTTGACGAGCGAAATCCAGTGCTCCTTTAATTCGGTTGAAAGAATTGTCAATCAAGGTGGCAGTATTTTCTTTGTAAGCTTTCAGTAAGTCGTCAGCTTGGTTGTAAGAGTTGCCCAGGGCGATATTGATACCACTAAGACCCGACCCGAGTGATTGTGTAAACTTATTCAAAGCTTGGCTTAAAGTATTTTCATAAACACCAGACAGAGAAGTTTGTAAAGAATTAGCAATCGTTGAGCTGAGGCTTACGTTTAATTGGGCGGTTTGTTCGTACAGATTATCAAAAGAAATTGAAATATTTTTAAGTCTATTGCTTAATTCTTCAATGACAGTTTTTACACAGTTATTATAAGCATCGACATCTTCTTTTAGTTGACATTTTGATTCAACGTAACTCTTTGTGACTTGTGTTTTTACAATGTCTAAACGCTCAAGAACCTGTTTTGAAATAGCTTGTGACGCGTTGTTGCTTAAAATATTTTGAACAGCAGTGGTGATGTTTTTCAGAATTCCAGCTTTTACTTCAGGCAGAATCAATGCATCACGTGATAAATCACTTGTGGTGTTAGGAATTAGATTTAAAGAACTGTTGAGCAGCGACACCATCGGGCCAAGATATACATCAAGGCCGGAGTTGAGCTCTGCTTCTAAATTCGAACTTTTGGAGTTTGTCGCGTCCAGCAAATTCATTATTCGTCCAATTTTTGAATTAATGGTATTTACATTTGCAACTGTAAGTTTATATATTTCATCTTCTATGCTGACAGGTTCTGTTGTGTTTTTACAAACAAGAAGGACCTGTTTCGCTTCTGCTTCTGCTTTTAGAACAGCACTCAAGATTATATTATTGAAAACTTTAAGTAACTGAATACGTGAAATTGAACTTGCCACCGATGCAGACTGTACGTTAACATTTTTAGTTTCTAACGTAATGTAAGTAGCGACATCGTTTAGTAATTGTTTGTAACAGTTGGTAATATTTCCAACATTGGCAGCAGACACTGTAACATTTTCTTTACATTTCAACAATCGATTAACATTAATGTTGGCGCTATTTACGTTTAATCTCGATTTGATTGTGTTTAATTCTTTTTCAATTGTTGCCAGTTGATCCAACGATGCCAGTGCTGCCTTGATCTGTTCGTTGGTTTGACCGATGATTCTGTTTTTCGCGGAAGACTGAGAGTTTGTGCATGCTTGCGAGGGTTTTGCCGTTGGCGAGTTTATTATGTTCAGAGATCTAAGGATAGCTAATTGCGTTTGACTTGCTAAACTGGTAGCGTTAATTTTGATATCAGTAAGGCGTTGCTGGGTGGTGACGTAGCTGGCTACAAGAACGTTGAACCTGTTTCCTAATATTTGTAGGCTGTTAGCACTTTCTGCGTACTGTAATCAAAAACATAATATTAGATTAGAATTCGTTTTTCAGAATCATTATATTAATACGTAAACATCGAAAATTGTAAATTTTTTTTAATTTATTATAGAAGGCGTGGAATAAAACTTATATCATCGAAAGGGACTGAAACAAGATGTGCAGAAACAAAAAATCATGTGTATATATTGCCGTATAGACAATTCAAATAAAATAAACCAAGCCTAACCTAAAATTGTGTTGCTAATTTTGTTATGCACATCTTTGGCACCGTAATACAGTAATAAGAAAATAAATTTACATCCAATTGTAGTACTGTAGTCTATTTTTATTTGGAAATTTTTGTTTTAGTAAAACATTTTACACTTAATAATATAAAATGTAAATAAATTTACAAGTTTTAATTTATTATTTTTGAATTACAGATAGGATTTTCGGATTTTATCTAAAAGAAAATGAAAAAGATATTTGTGTTATGCCTCAAAGAAGAACACTAACGATAAGAAAGACAAATTGGGCAGCCAATTTTTACGTAGAAACCAAAATGTGAATATACCAAATATAATAGAAATAATGTAGCACAAGTAGAAATTGATAATGAAATAATTCTACTGTTGTTTTGAGAAATATATTTAAATATATCGCTTCAAATAACAATAAATATCGTGAATATTTAAATGAAACAAAGAATTTCAATTCGCCAAAAAAATCGTAATTTATTTGCTGTTATTTGTGCATTGAATGTTCCTGCTGGGGCATAAATTTAAAATACCTCTTTGCTAAGATTTCTTAAGTGAATTCAATCAGGAAATTTCTTTTAATAGAGCGCATTAGAAATCGATGATAATTTAAATTATCATAATTTGACATGTCAATTGATTGTACTACCTATACCAATGATAATGATAGAATTTACTGAAACAAACAATTTCGATCCAATCCAAGATAACTTAAAATTTTACGAACTTTACGAAAAAGCTAACTTTGAACAACGTACATATAGTTAATCGAGTTATACGTGAGGTTCAGTATCATAACACCGGTTCAAATGTATTTTGACTAACTGATCATGCAGGTTGTGGTAAAACATTCACTGCGATTATTCATACACTAAATTCACTAAATACTCGTTGCATTGCAACTGCTTTAGTGACGTAGCTTTCTACTCTATTAATTGGAAATATAACCTTACATAATGCGTTTAAACTGCCCATTCCGAATTTTGGAAACTTCAGTGGCCAATATTAAAAGAAATAGTAACAATAGTATATTAATTCATCTTCATTGATTCTTATTGGTGAAGTTTCCATGTGTCCACTTCAAGTATTGAAAAGTTATAGACAGATTATTTAGATTAAACAAATAAAATAGCACTGTGGCGACAAAATCACACTGATTTAAATAAAAACCCGAACCACAAAACAAGGAGCAAAAACTATAACTAAACAACTAAATTGTAAGTTAAGTTGAATACCTTACCCTTATGTACATTTCGATGACATGGTCATCATCCTAAGAGGGTTTTAACACTACTAAAGTATATATAAAATATTTCAGCCCTATATATACTGTACACGCCCTCCCCCCACTCCTCCCCATACCGGTTAATCCAAGACCGACCTGGTGGGGGAGGGGGAATGGGAGGAGCCAAATTAAATCTACTACATGTATCTATTATTAACAATAAAAACCAATTTAACAATAAATTATAAAACTATTAAATACAAAAAATAACAAAACTACTAAAACTATAAACAGTCAAACAGAAATTAAAATAATAATAATAAAATAAAACAAAAAACTAATAGGCCTAATGAAATAAATAACAAACAAAAGAAATTAAATACTTAATAAAATAACATAAACTTTAAAACCCAATATTTACAAATACAGATCATTAAAATATAAATAATATAGGTCTATGGTTTAAAAAATACAAATAACTGAAAGTTAAAAAAATTAAATTAAGGTTAAGAAATATTACCAATAATAAATGCAGTACTATCTATTGCTAAAGGTTCTTATCCAGTCCTAAGTAAAAAAAAACAATGACGAGTTGGGAATAGGCCCTTTATCTGCATTTAATAACATATCATTGTCAGCCTGAAAATGGAAATGCTTTCCAATCTGTTCAATAACTTGTTTGAAGTCACTTCTTTTTTTCAGTTATGCACTTCATAATTATTTATTGTTTTCAAATAAAATAATTATTTATCTTCATTAATTTTTTATATTATTCTACTGTTCAGTAATTAATTATTTACTGCTTAGCAAATTTATGTTTACTAAATTTGCGTCATTAATTCTCTCAAACTTCCTCTTTGCCCTTTCCCACTTTTTCCTCATAAAGTTCAGGTAATAGTAAAAAATCTGCATAAAAATAAATTCCAATTCATTATTTTAAAAATAAGTTAAATTACGTGACTGTACAAACAAAATTGGTCGAATTTTGACCACAGGCGATACTAGTATTATTTAAACTGTCGTTATACTAGTTTGTTCAGTTGTAAACATAAATTGTTCAAAGTTATCAGTTTCTTTAGTTTCAATTTAATAAGTGCTCATTTTTTGGGGGGGAGGGGGGTTTAAAGGCGAAAAACCTGGGTGGTTATCATCGCCTGGATAACGAAGAGCATTCATATAATGCTCATACAATCACACACAGGTATAAAATTAAACTTTTAATTTACACACACTACAGACAATACACGATAAAATAACAACGATAACAACAATAATTATACACTAACAACTTATCACAGGGTTGTAAAGGGCAATGTAACATAACAATGAATAAAACTCTAATTAAAATAACAAGTACTGGTAGTAAATCTAAACATGGTATTTAAATTACGTAAATGTATGTTGTTTCAAATGTTTCCAATTACATTCAACCGATGGAGGAATGCTAACACCATATTAATGGTTTGGGAGTCATCACCCAGCATCCTCTGAATGCAATTTGGTAGACAAAACCTCTTCCGAACATGTTTCAGTTTTCACAATCTAGAAGTAGATGTTTAATTGAAATAAGATTTAAGCAGTAAGGACAAAGCGGCGGATCCCCCCGACGCATCAGAAATCCGTGGGTTAACCCAGAATGGCCAATGCGTAAGCGAGAAACCACCACTTCCTCTCTACGGCTTTGGCGGTTTGAGGATATTCATGGCCGAACGGCATCTTTAATTTGCCGGAGTTTATTTCTTTGTACTGCTACCCACTCTTCTTCCCACTGTCTAAACAGGGCTTGTTTTAAAGAGGACATAAAGTCGGACGACATTACTCTACTCACGCTAGGCTGTAAGGAAGTGGCTTCCTTATCAGCTAGGTCTGCTTTAGTGTTTCCATGTATACCGGCGTGACCCAGAACCCAGCAAAACGACACTCCCACGCCCCGTAGCCAAAGTCTGTGCATGGAGCACAGAATATCTTTGACCAAAGGGTTAGGAGAGTACATATCTTGAATGGATTCAAGTGCACTTCTTGAATCTGAACATATAAGAAGGTGCACCGGTGTTGCTAGTACAATATTGGGTGCCTTGAATATTGCAAAACGTTCTGCTGTATATACAGAAGAGCAAGATGGTAATCCATAAGTGAAGCTGTTTCCTGACAGAACAAATGCACATCCGACTCCATTGTCCAGTTTAGAACCATCAGTGAAAATGATCTGACTTTATGGGTAGAGTTTACATATGGATATAAATTCCTGACAGTAAACGACATCTGGTGTAGTTTGTTTTAGATATCTAGACAGTGAAAGATCAACATGAGGCTTTTTAATTAACCATGGAGCGACAAAACATGGTGTATTTTCATATATTGGAGGTAGTGCTAAACCTAGATTATTGAGGATACTGATAGTTCTGATCCCAGAGGGAGCAGTAGGTTGTTTACGAAATTCGTACTGTGTAAATAATGGATTGTTGAATATAATATCATATGAAGGGTGTAAAGGTTTGGAGCGCATATTACACATATATGACAATTGTAGCCGTTGTCTAAGTCGCGTGAGCGATGGCTCACCCGTTTCAACAAACAGTAATGGGACTAGAACGAAAAGCTCCGGATGCTAGATGGAGAGCAGTGTTATAAATTGTTCATACATTATTATTCCGATCAATTTAACGCCTTAAACATCGAGTAAGTGAAGGGAATCCGACTGAACGCTATTAAATAAAAATTAGTTAGATTTTGCCTAGCCAAAATAATAATGCATTAGTTCAAGCGTTTATAAAATGCTATAAAATTTGCAACAATTTCAATTTTATTACATTTATTGTAGCATTTACATATGGTTTCTGTGGATCACCACACATAATGAGGTAATTCCATTAACCTCGTGGACAGACAGTACATAGCATGCGTAATAATGTTTTCACTATACCACTGGCATGTCAGTTGCTTTTCTATTGCGTATATTGCCAGGTAAGGCCCATACTATACGGACCGAATAAACGCGACTGAATGTCGGCGTCAATCACAGCCGAATATCGGGTGACTATACGAGCAGATTTTTTCGGCACCGAATCTGCGCAAAATTTCGGCGTGATATGCTATACGAGCGTTTTTTCGGCGAACATATTTATTTAGTATCAAAATGGACGTGGAAGAGATAGTTTGTGTCGATGCATTACATTTGCTGGGTTGCCTGGATGATATGTTTAAGATTGAAAGACGTTGGTCAACCCATCCACTTTTTGCGAACAGATTAACTACTGGGCAGTTTCACATTATGTTTAACAAACACAGGCAATATACAGACAAGTTTTTTCAATACTACAGAATGTCTGTGACTTCTTTTGATGAACTGCTCTTTCTGATTTCCGACAGTTTGACGAAACAGAATACAAACATGAAGAGAAGCATAGAAGTTGCCAAAAGGCTCGTCATTACCCTGAGGTAAGTTTTGCTACAAAATTTATTTGTGCCATCAGCACTATCCACAAACGTGTAGCGAAACAGTTTACGTTTTTTTTTTTATACCATGATTAACATAAATGTGATTAAAAAAACTACGCTGTCTTTTCCTTTTTTGGGCAATCGGGCATTCGTTGTTAGTAAATTTTTAATATTAAATAAAAATATATATTAGAATGAAAGTCAAAGGTTATATATTTCATTGATTTTTACAAACTCACAGTAATTAACACTATGATTTAATTTAAAATAATGTAATTAGGTAAGTTGAACTCGTCCATTTCCTGCAAACTAGATTCTTGAGGTGGTGTTTTAGACCGAGATGAATTTGGGCTGGTATAACTGCTCCCCATAAATCCTGGTACATTTAAAACAGGGGGTAAAGGAACATGTTCATATGCGATTTGATTGAACAACTCTGATATTTTCATTCTTGCATATGCAGCAACATTAGGAGGAAAGTTGCCATATTTATCGGATGTCATTTCTTGTTTTCTAATATTTATAGTTTGTGTTAGAATGTCAGTCAAAGATTTGCTTGTAGATGAAATCGTTTTTGCAATATCAAGCCGATGATTTTTTGCTTTACTTTGCCTTCTTTGCCGTTCATGAGCATCAATATCTGATTGTTGTCTAACACCTGAGATGTTGTCATCAGTTACACTCATCGGCTCACCATCAGCTAGTTCGTTAACATCTCCAGCTTCCTCTACATCTTGAGCGGGTATGTTAGTTTGTGTATGTGTGTTACCTTTCACATGTGACACGAGGAAAGAAAGTTGGTCATAATATAAATATTTCTTCTTTTTGCTTGCTGGTACTCCAGTTTCGCATTTCTTTTGATGTCTATATTCCTTAACGAAATAGTCCCGTATGGCTTTCCATTTTTTCATGAATTCTTTGGCTGAAAATAAATAACTATATAAATAAAAGATTTTAAGTATTATTGGTACAAGTTTTAAGTGTTTCAAGGTTTGAATACAATTTTATAACTTTGCACGAAATGTAGTAGTAAGTACACTGTAATTGTTTTTGTTCCCTTCACTTTATTATCCCACTAAATGTTTTGTTATTTATTATAGGTATTTGGCATCAGGAATGAGTTTTGGTGATTTGGAGTATCATTTCCACGTCTCAAGGAAAACAGTACGAGTAATAGTAAAAGAAACATGTGAAGCAATTTGGAAACAACTTCAACCCACTGAAATTCCACCGCCAACAATGGATATGTGGGAGCAAATAACAAAAGACTTTGAGAGTTTAACTAATTACCCTAACTGCATTGGTGCTATCGATGGCAAGCATATCAGGCTTAACTGTCCACCAAATTCTGGATCAGAATGCTTCAATTACAAGAAGTATTTTTCAATTGTTTTACTAGCTATCAGTGATGCAAAGTTGAACTTTACTGCGATTGACGTTGGAGCATATGGACGTGAAGGGGATTCAACTATTTTCAAGAACTCCAATTTTTATCAAAGACTCAGAAATGAAATTCTTGAAATACCTAAAGATCGACCACTGCCGGTACCTCAGAATGTAAACTTGGAAATACCAATGACCCTAGTTCTCTTGGGAGACGAAGCTTTTGGACTTACTAGACGAATTATGCGTCCCTACCCTAACAAAAAACTTACTGCTGAGAAAAGAACATACAATTACCGACATTGTAGGGCAAGAAGAGTCGTGGAGTGTTCATTTGGAATCCTAAGTAATAAATGGCGCGTCTTACACTCCTGTATTTTGGTTGACATTGAATTTGCGACTACCATAGTACAGAGCTGCTGTGTATTGCATAATTTTGTGAAAAAAAGGGACGGATACATTTTTGAAAACACACTGACTTGTGAATTAGAAACCTTGTCGGATCAAGTTGTTGTAGGCGGATGTTCAACTGGAATCGAAATCCGAGATTCATTTTGCAATTATTTTAATGGACCTGGTGCATTGCCATGGCAAGGAAAGTATGCTTGAGTAATCTCGTTTGAAACCTTAACATCAAACTGTTCTGTACAAATTCTTAAATAATAAGTTAAAGTTAATTTCAAATTATGTATAGCATTTGGTTTTTATAAAGTGTATTCAAATTTGACTTTTAAAATTCTAAAACCTTTAGTTAATTATTTAATTTGTAGTATTTAGTGCAAAACTGGAGCTAGTAGAACCACTTTTGTACTACATTCCAAAGCATTTTAGTCCAAATTGGGAGTCACAATTGCCCAAAACGTATTGTGTATTCAATAACCTTTCAGCCTGGTACTTTTTAGATGAAACCGGTTTAAACAAAATTAAAGAAAAGGTGTAAATTCTATCATTTAATAAGAAAATTGGTGCACAACAATTTTATAATTTAGAAGAAATATTACTTTTTAATCCTCTACCTGGCAAAGAGTACACAGGAGCTGTTTTAAAGCATTTCTCCACAGGCAAAAACTATCTCTTTTAACAAGGATTTTTTAAATCGAAGTTTGTGCGTTTAAATTAATATTAAAATATATTATATACCCCTTTTTATGCCATTTTGCAAAAATGTTTTGTCTTTATGGATATTTTACTCACGAGAACAACGAATAGTTTTTAGAAGACAATATATTAGGCCCCTATATTTAACAACCCACAAATTTACACTTCATTTAATTTTTTTGTATGTTGTATTATCCTTTATAATATAGTTTAGGAGCACTAACTTTCAATTTTGACGTTTTTTGTATGTTTTTAAAACGAAAATATAATTTCTTGCAAATTTTCAAAAATTTTATATCTTTAGGCCTATTTGTTTTTTGTAAAAATCTATTTTTAATACTTTTGTATGCCTTGGATTTATTATTAAAAATTGTTTAATATTCTTCCAAAGAGCTAATTAGGCATTTCAATTTACCAAAGTAGTATTTTGTCATTTGTAACACAATTATTATATTTTTGGTAAATGTAAAAATAAAACTAACAAAACAAAAATGTTCTCTGTAGGCTACTTTTATGAATTCGAAAATGTATTAGATTCTATTGACGTTTTAATGATAATGTGTTCGAGCAGTAAAAAGATGCCTGCCAGTAGTCCTATTGTAAATATACACGTGATGATCTTCAATTGCATATACACATAATATAGATGTTAACTAGCCTAGCTTACCTTTGTTGTCTTTCAACTCAGTTGAGAGGTTAGCCCAATCTTCCTCCATCGCCTCACAAACTTCAAACCAACACCTTGCCTTAATATTATTACTACTATAGTCCTTACTACTAACATCATACAGAGGTGGACGTTGTTCTATTTTCATTATAAATTTCTCCGTATCGAACATTTATTGAAATAATAACAATAGGCCTATTAATTTCCAAATTTATTTGTTAAGAATAAAATGGTTCAACTCAAAGCCGCTTGGAGTGCCACTTCCGCTGCGCACCGACATTTTGCCAGTATTCGGTCCGTATAATCAGTCACGCCGAATTTCAGCTGGCTGAATTTGCGCGTCGCTCGGCGTAAATTCCGCCTATCCGCTTTTCAACGCGTCTGCCGACGCGGAATTTCTGCTCGTATAGTATGACCCATATGGTAACGTGAGTTCTACTACGACCGAAAAAACGCGACCGATATTCGGTCGCGTTTATTCGGTCCGTATAGTATGGGCCTAAAGTTCGTCACATCCGCACTAGTGAGGATAAATCAGCTGATTACAACAATACAATATCGAAATAATGCCCAACAGACGCGCATGAATGGATTAACAAGTTTTCCGCTATCCATAACTAATATCTAGCAAAACCACTGCCAAAGGAACGGGCTTGGAAAAATTAGCGGGGAAAGAAGACCCTGTTGAGTCAGTAAGAAGAAAAATAAATGTAAATAAAATAAATGTTAATAATCATATTTTTTGCTGTTGCATCACATAGTTTTTTGCTGTAGTCTCTTCAAAAATAGTGTTCAAAACTAGTGGGAAAATGTTCTTTTCAGATGCTCGTTCTCTTTAAATTGCTCGTCTACGACTCGCATCTGAAAAATCACACTTTTCCCACTAGTTGTGAAATATACTATATTTTTATAACCCAATTCATCTGTAATATTTCAATTAATCCACATGCATAATTTGAGCAGGTAAGTAAAATTACGTGAAATCGTTGTGTATGTACTTTTTATTCTGAACGGAATGGCTTCGTTCCTGGAAAAATACCAAAATTTACAAACAATTTGAAATAAAGTTTTAGGCATATAGATAGTTTCAAAAGATGTTATTTGACCGCTTTAAAAATTTCCCTATTTAAATATCTAGCTCAGCTGATTGAAAACGTTCGGTATTGGTACAGTAATCAGCTGTTTACTCTAATAACTCTAAACAAGGTATATGGGCAACGAAGTACGCCAGCTTCTACGTTTTCGAATTTTCGACATTCACTAGGTATAACACAAAACAATGCAAACAGAATTTCATTACATTTCAATTCCATATTTTGTAGCCTACGGATAAGTGTGAACCTGAGAAATAAATTTAACAAGTTAACTTTAAATTATTTACTTTCACACAAATCGTTTTTGCTTAATCTTCGTTACAAGTGCTTAATCTTCAAAGTTTTACAAATACAGTGTGGGGGTATTGTTTTATATGTTTTTGGGTACGGGAAAACCTATTTTGACGGTTGAAAAATCGAAGAGAGTCGGGGTCACGTTTTTGGGTCAAAATTTTGAAAATGGAGTGTGGGGTACGGTTTATATGTTTTTGGGTTGGGAAAACCGATTTTGACAGTTAAAGAGACATAGCTTGTAGGGGTCACGATTTTGGAGTCAATATTTTGAAAATACAGTGTGGGTTATTGTTTTATATGTTTTTGGGTACGGAAAACCCTATTTTGACAGTTAACAAATCAAAGTGACTCGGGATCACTTTTTTGGGTAAATTTTTTTTAAATAGAGTGTGGGGTATGGTTTATATGTTTTTGGGTATGAGAAAACAGATTTTGACAGTTCAAGAGTCGTAACGTGTCGGGGTCACGTTTTTGGGGTAAAAATGTTTTAAATACAGTGTGGAATATCATTTAAATGTTTTTGGATAGTAGAAACCGATTTTAACTCTGTTATTAAAAAAAAACACACGAACCGAAGTCTCGAAAAAGTGTTCAATCTTGTTTTTGTGTTGTAGACAGATCAAAATTATTTATACATGGCCTACATAATTATAAAGTCTTAAGAAAGTTATCATTGTTTTAATTATGTCTTAAATAAATAGTGAAGCAATAAGTAACAATAAATGTCATTAAAGTATTAATAAACAGCTTACACTATTAATAAAAATGGGATTGCAGATAAACGAATATTAAAATTGTATAATATGAATTAATAACTCTGCAAATAAGGATTATGCAGAAACTGTAAAGGTTTAATCTTTCAATGTGAATTTCTTTTGTGGCGTCCACTCACGCCTGTGACGTCACATTACACAAATTAATATAGCGCCTGCGAAAATTCAATCTCACAACCTAACTTAACTTGCCTCTAAACAAATTATATGCCTACAAACTTACATGTAGGCTATTTTTCCTCAGCGATTGACAACTAATAACCTAATTTGTAGGTTAGGTTATTGTAATTACGGGAATAAGCCTAAGTAGCCCTGGTTCCTTTTAATCTTTATTATATCTAGTTTTATAGTATACAATTAATAAATAGATTCCGTTTGATTGATATTACTAACCTCTTAACTTTAATAATACATTTTTTAATATTATGTCTGTAAGGTTGGTGTGTGAAGCGCGTGGGTTTTCCTAGTTTAATATATCACAACACTATTTCAAAATTCTTATGCTCGTAGTTATTGTGCGAAATTTAAAAAGATTTTGTACCATTTTGTCTCACTCATTTTACTTGGTATAATATTAAATAAGATTTAAATATTTCGTTCACGACGCTTCATAAATGAGCCTTAAACTGTAACCATAAGTTCTTAAGATGTATAGACAAATAAAAGAGCACTGTGGCGACAAAATCACACTGATTAAATAAAAACCCCGAACCACAAAACAAGGAACAAAAACAATAACTAAACAACTAAATTGTAAGTTATGTTTAATACGTTACCCTTAAGGGGACCTTACACGATCAGTAATACTGTCATTACCTGTAATGTCATTACCATCAAAAGTATTACATCATTACTCCTTCATTACTTTTTAACCTTACACGATCATTTCTAATGACATTACTTTTCTTCAGTATTCGTACGTTTTGTGTACGTATGTTGACGGGACTATGTTTAACAATGAACTGAGTAATGTCATTAATAATGATGGCGTACCCTACACGATCATTATTAATGACATTACCCCCACAACAAGCCAGTAATGACGACTTAAAATCAGAAAATCCGGATTCTCGTCATTACTAGGCATCATTCCAGTTTTTTCCCCCTTACACGGTCAGTATTAATGTCATTATTATAAAATAATGACAGTATTACTGATCGTGTAAGGTCCGCTTTATGTACATTTCGATGACATTGGTCATGTTAAAACCCTCTGAGGATGATGACCAGGTCATCGAAATGTACATAAGGGTAACGTATTAAACATAACTTACAATTTAGTTGTTTAGTTATTGTTTTTGTTCCTTGTTTTGTGGTTCGGGGTTTTTATTTAAACAGTGTCTTAAGATGAAGTATCACGAAACCCCCCTTTCTTTTGTGAAATAAGTATTAAATTTACATCATTACCAAAAGATACTTCGCCATAAACCGAAACTTCCTTTTTCTTATTTCAAATTTGAAATTTCTATATCTCGGAAACTACTTCACAAGTGTTTAACCTTTTAATCTTACAATTATTTTGCTTTGCTTAAGTAATAAAAGGCTCAATGTATTAT
>JAGFPH010003953.1:0-15061 GCA_018207615.1 Philaenus spumarius | reverse complement strand
TTGGTTAAAGGGCCCTAGTAGGATTCTTTAGATACACTTTTTTTATCCGATTCAAAATGGCGGAGTTAGACCGTTTAATCGTTTTTGATTAGTGATTTGAGGAGTATATAAGTATATGTTTTTTTTTCTCACATTGATAAGTGGTAGTAAATATGCTTCGAAATTTGCTGAATTTTTGGTAAAATGAACTTTATAGGATTTCTCAGATACTGATTTTTTTATTTTTCTATTGGACACAAAATGGCAGCCTATTTGATTCAACCCAAAATGAAATGGCAAAGTTAGAGCGAGGAAATTGCATGACTTCTCCCACTCATAAGCCCGAGTACAATTTGTGAGTTATATCATTTAAGAGGGAATTACATTTTCTATAATCCTGTGCAAAGGTATTTTTGGTACTGTTCCCGAACAAGGAACAAAACTCATAGAATCTCCTGATAAATGATTTCTTTACTATCCAGTTAAGGTATATGAGCAATTTCTACCACTCATAAGCCCAAGTAAAATTTGTGAGCTATATTATTTGAAAGGCAATTACATTTTCTAGAGTCCTATGTATTTTTGATACAGTTCCCGAACAAGGAACTAATTTCATATAATCTCCCGATAAATGTTTTTTCATTACTCATGTAAGTTAATTGCGCAATTTCCACCACTCATAAGCCCGATTACAATAATTTATGAGTTATGTCATTTGAAAAGCAATTAAATTTTCTATAATACTTTGCAAAGGTGTTTTGGTACAGTTCCCTGAACAAGGAACAAAATTCATAGAATCTCCCGATAAATGTTTTTTTTCTGTATAAATGTAAGGTAATTGCGCAATTTCCACCACCCATAAGCCTAATTATAATTTGTGAATTATATCATTCGAAAGGCAATTAAATTTTCTATAATACTTTGCAAAGGTGTTTTGGTACAGTTCCCTGAACAAGGAACAAAATTCGTAGGAAGCTCCCGAAAAATGATTTTGTTCAATATCGAAGTAAAATAATTGCGCAATTTCTACCCCTCATAAGCCCGAGTACAGTTTGTGAGTCATATCATTCGAAAGGCAATTAAATTTGCTATAATCCTGTGCAAAGGTATTTTGCTACAGCTCCCGTAACAAGGAACAAAATGCATAGGGACCTCTCAGTATTTGATACTAGTTATTCCCTGATAAGAAAATACGGCTTTAGTAATGCGGCAGGGCTGCTTACGTTTTTTAACTTTTGTTTTACTTTAAAATTATAAATGTGTGCATGAATAAATTGTGAAATAAAAAATTATTTAAAATATAAGTATAACAGGAACACTTTCCATATTTCATACTCAAGATCTTTTTAAAGTAATCTTTTGACCTTTATGTATTAACATAATGCACGACTCCACCAACAGTTACTTTGCATATTTTGTATAGCCTAAAAGTAAAAACCAAGAATCTGCATTAACATTACTCGACTTTACTTAAATCATCAACTATTATTCGAATCATAGCAATTATTTTAGAATATTTATTTTGAAGTTTATACAAAAAACTGTGATTTAATCACAAAGTAAAATAACTTACCTTTGCTTTTTCTTCGTCTTGGGCAGTTGTGTTGGCTCCTGTTTCTTCAATCTGGAACCAATATTTAAAGTTATATAGTTGCAAGTGCAAATATAACGGAAAGAGTGTTTCAACACTTTCATAAAGTATCACATTAGTTAATGAATGAATGCAATGCACGTGTTTTGAAGAAAAGACCTTCCATATTAGGGAGAAACATTTGTTGAGTCAACGTTTTGTTGTCCAATAAACACACAATTAAAGCGTAAATTTAAAACTATCATCGAGTGATTCATATTCATAGATGTAAGACACGAACAAACACTAGGACAAAATGATCATAATTTAAACATTGAACAGTAAATGATTCTATCAGAAAAAACAGAAATCTTCTGCATTCAAATTTAACTGAATACAATTTTCAAAAGGTGAGACAGTTTTGATGTTCAGAAAATATCTTACAAAAATAATGTGGGACGTGAGAAAACCCAATGGTTGATTTTGACCTTAATTATTTTTCCATTAAAGAAAAAAAACGTTCTTCAAAAATTAAATAGGGTACAGTGCTCGACTCAATAATTTAATTATTAAATAACTCTCCTGTAGCCTTCCAAAGTTGACCCCAAATTAAAGTATTATAAAGTTTAAAACAATTTTTCCTATACAAGATCCTAAATGCCAATAAAGTGTTTATAATCCTACACTCTAATACGAGCAATGTCTGTTTGTTTGTACGAGCAATCTCGAGGTCCTGGGATTAGAGGCTTTTGGGTCTAAAAAATCGATTGGTGAAAACCACTACCTCAAGAAAACTCGTATTTTTCTAAACAACTCATTTGAAAATTGAAAATTTTTAACATTGGGCTTATGGAGTTTAAAATCATTACATATGTTTATTGACTATAATAATAACAGTAATCAGCTGTTTCCTATATTATTTCCATTATCAGCTGATTTCGAGCTTAAAACGATTTTTTAAATTTCTAACCTTTAAGATAGGTTTTTGTGGAGAAAGACATCTGTTGAAGTATTTTTATTTCGTATTAGAGTATAGGATTAGAACTGTTCATATGTACGTAAGTTCGAAAAATATTCATATTTATTCAGTATGCGATTTGTATTTACATACATTTTCCTAAAAAAAAACAATAAAAAAACCGAGTAATGCTCGGTCGCCCATTACTCTATACTAATATTATTAATAATATAATTTCCTCAACTCCTATAAAAGTGAGTAACATTTAAAGAAGAAATGAATATTCGTTTAACTTAATAATATTACAGCTGATTTCACCCATCATCTGTAATACGCAAACAAAACCTAGTGTAGGTTGTACTTTGGGGTTATTTTTGCAACTTCAATCAATAATATAGCCTATAATATTAATAACTTCTAAATCATTATTGATCTATCAATATGAAATAAAAGGCAATTTAGAGATAATACTTTTATCTTTCTTTAAATATATATAATATTATATTATACATAAACAGAAAATCTTAACAAATATTCCTGCAGTTTTATAGTCCTTATAATTATACACATTTACCGAGTTAAAAATACCCTTCTGCATAGTTAGGTAGACCTAGATAATCTATATATATAAAATTCAATGTATGTCTGTACGTTTGTCTGTATGTTTGTCCTTTATGCGTTACCAAACCGTCCATCCGATTGCTTTGAAATTTTGCATAGTAACACAGGTTAACCCTGGGAAGGTTTTAGGCCATTTACCAAAGTCCTAGGACATTAGGGCTACGCCCCAGTGGCCCTCAAAGTTTCAATGTTAATCTTATGGAAGGTCAATCTTAAGGAAGAAGAAGAAATATTTCTTTTGATTTTATCAGAAACAGCTGTTCGTATGAAAAGCTTAAAACAGCTGATTTTGATCAACAGCTGATTTTGATCAACAACTGATTTGAATCAAAAACTGAATATAATTTTAGGTTAGGTAAATCAAGCAATGAGCAGAATCCCATTATAATTTACATCGGCCCTCAGGGATACGAATTACAGTCTTTCAAAGTTTCAAATTAAGCAATAGCGAAACATTGCCGGGTCAGCTAGTTAATAATATAATTTCCTAATCGAGCAATATGCGTGAGTAATTGTGTAGTTTTTCTTACATTATTTGAACATTTCCCATTAGAAATTGTATCCTGAAATTCTTGTTAAAAATTATTACGGCATCAAATAATTTAAAAACCTTAAAGTTCATGAATTTAAAAAATAATCTTTAAGTGACAGAGAACGTACATAGTTCATTTAAATTGTACTATTAATTTTTGAGTTAGACGCGAGTTTAACATCAAAATTCTGACAAAACAAAACAACATACGTTTTCTTCAATTGTTAGCCTTTTGGATAAAATGTAAATGCCAATTAATTATATAGTTTATCAATAATAAATTATTCAAATTTCTTTTACTGGTTAAAACAACTTTTTGTCATTCAACATTTGGCGGTACATTTAATTTCTACTAAAAATTATTTTCTAGGAAAAACCCATATACAGCTTGAACCAAAAGACTGTAATATGATTTCTATATCGGTCTCTAATTAAGATAGAAGAACACATGGAGTTAAGTAGACTTTGACCTGGCTGGGCAATCTGTAGAGAGTGCCAACATTAAGATCAATTAATTATGTAGGTGTCCAAAAAATCGAAAAACTTATGATTTTTTTTTTTTTTTTTAATGCAGCCATGATAATATTATTTGATATTGCTATTGTACTCTAAAATACGCACTTTTTGCTAAAACAGTTTTCGAAAGCTTTTGGCCACGAGAAATCGATTGGAAATGGTCACCAGTCTGGGAGAATTCGTTTTCTACGTCTTTTTATTAAATTAAAAAGTGAAATTTGTCCATTTTAAACAATACAAAGCACAGCTGATGCAAATGTTTTCAATGCCATTACAATAATCATCTGTTTTCTTTTAAACTGTATTTTATTAGAGGTAAGTTTAATGTTGTATCTATTTATAGTTACCATGGCAACGAATACTTCTGCTAAATAAACATACCCTTTATTTAGTTGTTTAATGTTATAGGCCTAACCTAAACGATGTTCACGGAAATTTGCAATAATAGTTATTGACGTGAGCGAACTAGGCCCTGCTTATAATCGAGCTTTAGCTCGATCTCCTGGTACTATTAACAAGAGCCAAGACATTATCTATTACAAATTAGTGAAATGAAATGTAATTTCTGGGCTTGTGCATGTAAATCTTGGAAAAAGAAAATTGTCTACGTCTTAAAAAGAAATTTGATCAGCATGCTATTAATAGTTTTCTTAATTAAAAGTGTGACGAAAGAATTCAAGTAAATAGGTGAGAAACAAACAAAATTATTTCAACCCAAACCCTGAAGAAAATATTTTAAACATCTAAATGGATTAATATACACAATATTTTATTCTTAGTAGGTGAAACAAATTTTTAATCAGTTAATCAAAATTACGTGCTCACGCAAGTCTACCATCCCAAAATTTATATTAATTCATTCTTTGCTCCTAAAAGAAATCAAATACTGAAATAAAACAACTAAATGCTTACCTGAAACGTACTAAAAGCCAAAATGGCGACCAACAATATTCCAGACCTACCCATGCTAACGTTGATGTGAGAGGTGTTACTCGGTGTTTCTTTTTATATTGTTCAGTTTTATCTTTATGATTTGCGTATATTAAATCAAGGTTCCAAATGACGCGGAAAGTTCCAATGCGTCTACTCTCTAAGCAAATACTAAACGTTTTTGTCTTTAAAAAGTGAATGATTCTTAAAAAGAATGCGTTAAAAAACTCAAGGTCGGTAATAAGGCAACACTTCCTGATATTGTAAGTCTTTTTACAAATGGTCATCACTTGTTCACTATTTTTGTTTTGTCTTTTCTTTCCACCTAACTACGAAACTTTGTCATCTGTGAAATGCATCTATTATGGTGGTTATTGTTTACTTTTGTTATAACTCATAACCTAAATTTAATAACTATTAAGTTATTTTATTTGACTATTATTTACCATTTTAACTTCAAACTACTCGTGTGTTGATAATGAAAATGACAATTTTATTTATTCTTAGTTGTTTTTTTATAAAACATTGTCTAACAGTACAAAAGAATAATTCCTACTTGTGCTTACGCCTGTGTGTAGGTAATGAGTTGGCTGCCTACACGCAATGCGATCGAAACTATCTCATATCAGACATAGTAAACTCATTTATATTATTATTCTGGTGGTGGCAGTGTAGTAGTTACCGAGATAGAAAACCAAGAGACAAGGCACATGCCATGAAAAACCGACATACAAGAACAAGATGAGAAGAAGAAAATAATAATAATAACATATATGAATATATATTTATACACACACATACATCCATATATTAACTTATACAATCAGACTCATTCCCACATATATACACACCAACACAATACATCCATTGCATTCATGGGCGGATCCAACCGGTTTTCAAGGAGGGGGCTGTCTCCTATCCGGGGGGGGGGGGGATAATAGAATAATTTTGTTCGAGTACAGTGCTTGAAAACGTCTTTTAAGACTATTTCACGAGCACCCATTTTGAATAAAAATTAAGGATTACATATGCTTTTCCCAAAAATGGAATTTCATTGTAACAAATTGTAGAGAATAAATCATAAAATTGAACTGTATACCCTTGATTGAAAATTTTAAATAGCCTTATTAGAACAACTAAACAAAAATCTAACAAACCTAAAGTAAACAGTTCCAGCCAGACGGGAAAAAGTAACGGCTTAACGCGCCTAGGGCGTTGAAAATGTACATATTTCACGGAAATACCCGAATAACATCGGAACACTAAACCAGGTTTTCCTTATATCAAACGAAAATATAGAACTTGCACTTCAAATAGATATAAAAATCTTTATACAAATATATCGATTTGTAATAGATACATCGATTTCAAAATGTGCTTTCGCATTGGTTAAAAACTGTCCAATTGCAAGGGTTTACAGAAAACTTCATATTTAAAAAACTATAAATGTGACGAATGATTGGAAGATCGTGGTAGAAAGTTCAAATCTCGATAAACACATAAAAGTGTCCTTATCTTCGTCTCAAAACAAGTCTGTTTAACGGTTATGTGCCTTTAAAAAGTGACGAGTTTGAGTCATTTGCTTGTGTTTTCTCGCGCGGCATCAGTTGATTTATACTACAGTATTACAACGATGATTACGATTTTAATATACGTTTTGGAAGAAATTTGTAATACAAAAATTAAAGTTTAAATTATTTCCTTTCCAATGGTTTTTGTTTTATTGAGATTGGTTAATATTTAGTGGGTGAAATATTCGATACTAGTTATATTGTCTGAGACTACTCATTAAACAAAACAAAAATATAATAACCAAGGAGGGGCTGCAGCACCCACAGCCCCCCCCCCATCGATCCGCCAATGATTGCATTACACATGCATGCAACCTAGAAACTTTGTACATAAACAAATAGTCATATCAACTCCTATCCAAATACATCAAACACACAAGTATTTCATACGCACACAACTCTCCACTCACACTCGTATTATTCAAACATGATATTACACTCATGGATATTACACTCAAGTACAAATTTACACATAAGACCCACACATATTTTTATACCCCAAACACATAAGCTTTCATACTTAGACTCATTTATCACATTTGTATCACACATTCACATCCTGATACATAAGCTCACAAATATTCAAATTAACTGCAATTATACAGAGACCTGAGGAGGTTTTCAGACTCATCCCTACGAATGTTAAACAGCCATTGTGTCACGTGTTTCTTACATGTGTCTATGTGAAGCAATTACGTTGATACAATACCTGAGCCACATATTGTGCGGTTATTTCTGATCTTTTATTACATAAACGAGATGTAACAATCCCGAACCTTACAGCATTTCTCGTGCTGTACACATGCCTAATAGTTGTAAATAAATTCCTTTTATTGTTAAATACACATACAATAGAATAGATTTAATGTAAAGTTGTCTTATATCTAACACTTGAATATTTTTAAAGAGCATTTCAGTTCGATACATTCGAGTCTTATTCATCACAGCTTTTTGAGTAACTAGTATGCGTTCAATCTGAGTTTTACCGGCACCTCCAAATGCAATAATACCAAACTCTAAAATGGATTGCACATACACGTAGTACGCTATTTTCAACTCGCCTTTATTCAAAATGTTAGCAAACTGTCTAAACACATATGTTAACTTACGAACTTTACCTTTAATAAAAGCGATATGCTCAATCGACTTCAATCGATAGTCAAACATAAGTCCAAAATATTTATATTTGTCCTCTCTTTTGAGACGATCACAGCCGCTATTACTGATCATTTCATCGCACGAGTACAATATAAATTCTTTATTAATATATGTTCCCAATAATTAATTGTCCTCAATAATTGAAAACGTCATACACTTGTTTTGCGGACATTAAGAATTAGTACATTATGATCAAACCAACATTTGAAAGTAGACAAATCGCAAGTAGCCTGGGAATAAACTTCATTCCAGGATTTCAATTTGAACAAAATATATGCATCGTCAGCAAATAGAAATAAGTTCCCCTGCAGCTTTATTTTAGAGATATTATTTATGTGTATAATGAACAAAATTGGCCCTAATGTTTACCCTGTATTACTCTATAATCTACCGGACACGTATCACTAGTAACGCCGCAAATAGACACTACTTGATTTCTGAACCACTTTAGCACATTCCCTCTTAAACCAATAGAGCTAATTTTATTATTAAGTACTTTTGACCTTTCAATGGAATCAAAAGCTTTAGCCAAATCAAGAAATTTCACCAATACCCTGTTTTTTGCTGCCAACGACTGATTAGCACATTCGTTAGATAAAACAATGCATCGGAAATATTTCTTCCACTCCTGAATCCGTACTGCTGTTCACACAAGATATTATTTCTTTCTAAATAGTTTGACAACTGCTCTAACTTATCAAGAATTTTGGACCACACATTGTGCAGTGAGATTGGTCTATAATTACTTATATTTTCTTTATTGTCGGATTTGTAAATAGGAATGACATTAGCTGTTTTAAAAATTGTGGGATAAACTGAGGATTGTATACTAGAATTTATTATATGAGCTAAAGGTCGAATTATACTTGCATATTGTCTTTCAAAAACCTGGCACGAACTCCATCCTGACCTGGAGTTGGAGTTCCCCGAATCTGAGAGACACAGCGCCAGACGTCCACCTCAGTTACATTGTTAAGTTGGAAGTCCATATTGCGTGTCATCGTCCACTGCATACCCGACATGTTGGATGGCTTGGGCAAGATTTATTCCTACGTTTGAAAAATGAGTATTAAAACTGTTGGCTACATTTCTAATTGACTCCTCAGAAAGTTAGACCTTAAAAATTTGTTTACAGGAAAAACTTATTTTTTAAATATTTTCCTGCTTGTTAATTTAACGTCTCCCATAAGATTTTTGGATTTTTACAACAGCTGTTCAATTTATTCCTAAAATATTCTCTATTAATAGATTTGATTAATTCTGTGAGTTTATTTCTGTAATTCTTAAAATGATCGCGTAAGTCTTGATTAAATGGCAGTTTTTTAGGACTTTACTTAACTCAAGTCTTTGCCGAATAGATGTAATAATATCAGTTGTGATCCACGGTTTTTTTTTTAGCGGGATGAGAAGTTCGGCTTTACCTTTTTGGATTGGGCTATTAAATTTAAAACAATTGCCATAAAGATGTCTGCACAACGGTCAGCGTCAGAATCACCCAAAATCTCAATCCTGCTCCCGCGTTAGTAGGGCTGAATGCTGATAATCTATATATGGTCCCGTACCTTTAATAACAGCACCCAAACCAGCTACAACGGGATCAGGAAGGCCGAGCGGGAGTTCCACACACACACAGCGTAATGGTCAGTTATACAGGTCTGTAGCTCCCCCGTCCTGTACCCCATCATAGTCTATATGTTTCACAAATATATGGTCAATAGTCGATTCAGTATTTTCAATAACTCTAGTAGGTTTATCAATACCAAACACAAAGCCGGCCTCATACAATCTAAATATCTGTCTGCATGTCAGTCGGTTCCCCCCTTCCCCTCACCAATGTTACAGCTGATCTCCTATCAGTACGCAAACTTTATCCTCGGTTGTTCTGCGTCCATAATGAAAACTCGTAATAATTCCTCAATAAACAATTCCCTATTACTATCATGAGTTTTATAAATAGCCAAAAGGCTAACCGACTTTCCATTGTATAAAACGTCAACATTTAATCCATAGACTCCATTATTATTTACCTCTACAGATTGGACTGCTAATAAGTCTAATAATCTAATTTAGTCCGAATAATAAGTTAACTAAAAAGTATTACACTTCTTAAATTGTTAAGGTATATTTGTCCCACATTATCTATATTGAGAAATATCTTAATTTGAAAAGAAATATAAATTAATTAAACTCAAAGAAAATGTAAAAGGGGGGGGGAATAACTAAAACATACGTAATAAACCAATAAAATATTAAGTTTAACCAATAAGTTAAGCAATTAATAATACACTTACTGAGCTATTGAGATATCATTTCCCATCTCAACTTATACTGTAAGGTATCTTAAGTTTGGAAAATAATACTAAAATGAACTTAGAAAAGATTACAGGGATTCCCATAAATAAAAAGTACGTAATAACACTAAAATTTAAATCTAAATAATAAATATTACACTTGTTTACCTTTCAGGTGCATTAAGTTATAATGAGAAATATCTTTATAAACTTTAAAATAAATTAAACATACCCATTAAGCCAAAAGATTAAGTTAAATAATAATAATGCTTTTGCTCTGACGTTTCAAATTTGTTGTAAATTATATAGGGTATGTAAATTTAAAAACAAAATCTCTCCTGGTACAACGAAAGTAGGGATTTAACCAAATACTGGTTTAAATTAATGTTTACATACTTCAGGTCTTTCTCATGTTTTAGACAAAGTCATTAAGGTCGTGTTCGTAACTAATCCACACTAATATTTAATTCTACATTTGTATTTTACTCCTGGTTGATTTAATTTAAGAGAATCGTTTATTTTTAACCTCTTTATTTTTCTCTTAAGGTAACAAAATATGAGAACGGAGAAGAAAGAAAGAGTTTCCTTAACTGATCTAGATTAGAGAAACATTATTTTGATAAGAGGGATGTGTGATGATAGTTTCAACTTCAATTGACTGTATACATGTTTCGAAGTAAAACCTTATTTAAAAAAAATATATCCAGATTTTGTTACATAAAAAGTTGAGGAATTAGTAGATGTAATTAATTTTATTATAAACTGTTCTTTTTTAATTATTTTTATACATAAAAAGTTGAAAAATTAGTGATGTAACTACTGAAAAACTTATGGTAACGCTAACTTGGAAAAGTTCAATATCATCAGTATTTTGGAAAGAGGTTAAGTATATTTTTTTCTTAAAACTGTATGTTTTACAGAAGCGAAATTTCATTAAACTCCTACATGTAGTATGACACACATGTCTGTAGCTGATAACAAATGACAAACAAAATACAAAAAAAATTATATTTATGCGACATTAATCCTAATTAAACAAAATTGTAGGCCGTTTTTATCAGAGAACATAAATACAGTTGTAAAAGAAGAAATATTAAAAAAAGAGATAAGATAAGCAAAAGCATGAGTGATTTACTTTTGAATCGTGTAGTGGTGTTTTTGCTAGTATAATTCTTAAACATAATAAATACATGTTTATTACTTGTTGACAAAGTGGACAATAAATTTTAATCGTATAAAACTCAAATTGCAAAGGCTCGTTACAAATGTCTATGTTTAAAGGTCATGTTAAAGAAAGAGAACATATAAATATATAATCTCCCATTACTTTCCTTAGGCCTATATACTTTCTGTTCATTGTCTGTAAGATTTCTTCCATTTTACTAAACAATTTCATAATTACAATTAATAGTTTTTACAGGTTACTAGTTGCATGTATTCCTGGATCAATTTAGTTGACAATATTAAAATACAAACACAGCTAATTTAATATTTACACGCATACTGATTAAAGCAAAAGTCCGTCAGCGAGTTTTTATTCTGAAAATTGTTAATCATTTAAAAATGGCTGCCAATGAAAGTTTTTAAGTTGAAATAACTCTAAAACTTGCAATTTAAAAAAAAAATACAAAGGCAAACAATAAATTTTATGACAAACCATTTTTATGTTTTCATTGGTTTTTTTTTAATTAAGTGAAATTTAATACAATGAATTACCTTATAAGGTCCGCCTTGTGACTTCAAATTGTTTTTTATTCTTATTCGTTACGACATGTTTCGAAGTACTTCATCATCAGATACCTCTTGCTATTTTTCCATTCACTCGAGGAACTCGTCACACATTAAAATAGTTAAAACACAAACACTTACACGAACTCAAAAAACATTAAACAGTCTTGTCCGGCACCGGTGTGCACTCTAATAAATCCGGTGAAGCATTGAAAAAAACAATTTGAAGTCACAATACGGACCTTATAAGGTAATTCATTGTATTATTTAATTGTGACTTGGTACCGAAAAAATGCATATTAGGTGAAATTTTTTTTAAAGTCATTCATGGTCACGTTTTTCCTCTTCTGAATAGGCTAATGGAACAACAATGGTACAAAAAAGAGGTATTTTTATTTATAAATTTTAATTCGGAAATACCCTATACAATACAATACATAAACGGGAATAACTGCTACATACACAGTATATACCTAAACACTATCTCGTTAGTTAATTTTGAAAAAAGAATATGTTGGGCACATAGCAACCCTCGTTAACACGTTCACTGCTAAGGACGCCCATGTGAGCTTGACACTGAATTTGAGAAGCGGCTGACGCACATTACATTGCGTGTTGGGAGTATTTTCAATACACAATTCATTAAATGCTTCACACGCCAACCTTCGTATGGGAGGATTTCAATATTATACAGAGCATTGCGTGTTTCACACGCCAATTTTAAGCCTATGTGGTATGGACGCACATGTGCGTCCACTTTAAAATACTAGTGATTATTACGTAGAAAGGTTCAAAAATAAAAAATAAAGTAATTTATACTCATTTAGGCTATAAATATAAAAAATATAAGGTCAGCTCCTAGCATAGGAAATACGAAATTTGCGTAGCAGTGAACGTGTTAAACCAAGTTAATCAGGCCATACCTTGTATAAATAATACATTTAAAGTCAAAAGTAGTCATATTGTTCCCGTCTATGTCTAACCTAAAATTTTGTTTAGTTATGGAAACATAATTAATTGATGTATTTAAAATGTATACACAAATTATTACAAATTTTCCTTGTTGAACATTTTTAAAATACATTTTGATGGTATTGCCTAATTTTAATTGAAAATATTGTCTGTTTTCTTTTTTGTTATTGCCTTATGGACTGGTTATATATCATACTAGGGGCTCTGCCCCTGGACGATTCGCGTCCCAACCCCACCTCGGCCTTCGGCCTCAATAGCTGCTTCGCTTCGCTCGCAGTTGGAAAATTCGCTAAAGAATCTCGTTAATCTTTGGCTCGTTTGTACATAGATGACCGAGCATAAATCAGCTGTTTTATTTGGCAGGGGACTCAAACTCAATAAACATTATCTCCATAAGATTAACATGGGAAATTTGAAGGATTGTGTGCCGGAGCTCCTTCTCGGGTGAATAGCGGCTGAACGGATGATTGGATCTTAAATTTGATGCAAAATCGTTAGTTTGAAATTAAATTTTCTACAACTTTTGTATTTAACATTTTTTTCTATCTCTTACCGTTTTCTTGCTAAATGCGCTCAAAGTGGAAACATGAAGAAATTAAAAAAATCGAAAAAATCGTTCCCGCCCAAAAGGTGTTTCCAAAATTACAAAAAGTTAAATTCTGGCAATTTTCCCAGAAGTTTCTCGTCGAGAGCTTTAATTCAAGTATAAGGTTGAGGGGGTTCCGATTACGGGAAGTGCCTAATAATTAATGTCAGTAAACAGTGAAACCGGTTAGCTTTAAGAACGTTGGGCGGAGCTTCCCTTCTCGGATGAATAGTGGCTAAATGGATGATTGGATCTTAAATCTGATGAAAAATCGTTGGTCTGAAATAAAATTTTCTACAACTTTTGTATTGAACATTTTTTGCTATCTCTTACCGTTTTCTTACTAAACGAGCTCAAAGTGAAAAAATGAAAAAGTTTAAAAAATTGAAAAATCTTTCCCGCCCAAAAGGTGCTTCCAAAATTAAAAATTGTTAAATTATGGCAATTTTCCCAAAAGTTTCTCGTCGAGAGCTTTAATTCAAGTATAAGGTTGAGGGGGTTTCGATTACGGGAAGTGCCAAATAATTAATGTCAATGAATCAGTGTTAACCGTCTAGCTTTATATAAGTAGATGATTATATAAATACTTTGTTATACTGGTCGCAGTCCGATGTCTCTTTATATCGGTGAAGACCGTTTCGCCTATCGCTTTGACAATGCCTGAATAAAATAGGCGAAACGGTCGTCACTGACATAAAAATACATCGAACTGCGAGCAGTATAACAAGGTACGGTATCTACATAAACATATGAAAATCTTGTGCTCAATTGTTGGTACTAAAGTTGTTTGGATATAAATAAAGGGCAATTATTTTTGTTTCCTTTCTGGAAAGAAGCTCTCAACTCTGGAACAACAATGATTATTCCAGCTGATTGCTACAGTAATAACATTGTTGCCAGTATTATTTAAATTGCTTTCTTAATTTTTAGTTTCAAAAATACAATGCGTTTAAAGAAAGACATTTTTTTTTTATTATAGAAAAGAAAAATCATTTTTACGATTTTAGAAGTTAGAGTATTAACCTACTAAAGAAGATGAAATGACTGCTAGGAAAATCCAAGGGAAGGCCAATTTCAAAATTGTAGAACGCTCGAGCGCTACAAAAATAGGCCTTGTAAAGCACTTATAATAGGGTTATAGGTCTTATCTTTTCTTTTCCACTTGCATAAACAGTGCATTTTATATAATAATCTAATACTTAAAAAGCTTATAACGAAATTCTTCTCGATGTGTTTCTGTTTTCAAATAATTCAACTGAATTATTATTAATCTATCATTTTTGTCACCTACAAATTCTAGTTGAACGACGAATGAGCAACAGTTATTCTAAAACATTCGATGCACGGTTTATAAAAACGGCAGATATGGAACAGATCATTATTATCTACACTAATATTATAAAGAGATAAAATTTGTTTGTTTGGGAAAACTACTGAACCGATTGAAAAGATAGTTTGACTAATAAAAAGCTACACTACCATTGAATAAAATAGTTTATAATTCATTTTGATAAAAACATTGTTGATTTCAATATTTGTAAATTTAATCGGAAAAAACTAAGGTTAGGCCTAGACTGATGAACCAACACATATATTTACATTTATTACCATAGCAACCAATTGAATAAAATAACAGATAAAACACCTGT
>JAGFPH010003952.1:112130-129225 GCA_018207615.1 Philaenus spumarius | reverse complement strand
CTATGTAAAAGTGTGGTATAATTTATTGTGATCTTGGTTGAAGTAGGTTAGGCCTAGGCTAGGTTTGTTTTTGTTTTTGTGAATTGGCAATCTTTAAGTTATAGGTCATTGTGTGATTCATGAGATTTGATATCATTATAACAGTTTTAACCCTTAAGGGTTATCAACGTTCCGGAATGTCGGGATATGCTGTGACGACCATTATGACAATGAAAATAAAACATTATTAGATCTTTATGTGGATTTATTTTTATTGAGTTACATTTGGCCCTGCTTCGTTTGTTGTTTTTAAATATATAATTTTTGTTTGAATTTCTTTGTAGAGAACAAAAGTATGGCACCTCGACTTGCAAAACCCTATCGGCATCGCTGCAGGCTTTGATAAACAAGGGGAAGCTGTCCTGGGGTTGCATAAAATTGGTTTTGGTTTTGTTGAAATCGGTTCTGTCACTCCGTTACCCCAACCCGGTAATGACAAACCTAGAGTGTTTAGACTTCCAGAGAACTTTGCAATTATTAACAGGTATGTGTTTATATTTGTGTAGCAATCAGTATATATGTACTAAACTAGACAAGTGGCCTGGATTGATAGAAGAGACTAAAGAATAAGAATAGCTTGAATAGAATGAAAGATTACAGTATTAATCAAGTGGATTTTTCGATGCGAGCAATACTCTCGCAAAATTTTAATCGTGTAGATGCGAGCGCTACATTGAGTGTTACAAATATCCAGTATGTTTGATTGCAGTAAGGTTAAGTATACAATTATAAATAATAGCATCTCCTGAGATCGAAATTCTACCAAATTTGATTGTAAAGTAACACAATTCAACTTGTTTTTCACCTAATTAATTTAAATTTACTGTAAGTATTCCCAATCTTTGAAGCTAAGAGAAAAAAAAAAATGGCAAAGAGGAAACTTGATGGAATCGGTGATAAATATTTAATAAACACATGAAATTACTTAGAAGTAAACTATTAAACAGTAGAATAATTTAACAAATAAATAAAGATAAGTGATAATTATTGAATTTGAAATAAATGGAAACAGTGCTAATTATTTGTTTGTTTGTTGATATTTTCCCTTGCAGTGAAGGGATATTAGCTCATACAGCCGCGAATGGATCATAATGGTTTCATATAATTGTTTGATGCGTTTTGTATGGACAAATTATGTTTGTAGAAAAATATAAACCCGTCTTACCCATGACCTACAAAAATATATGTTTAGCCACATTCGGATTCGGATAACCAGCTTAGAAACATAATGTCAGGTTAGGCCTAGTTATTTTATTTTACCTGACTTAACGGCGATATAGTATACACATAATTGCCATAGCAATCAACTGCATAAAATAACAGCTTAGCAACACAATTTTAGGTTAGGCCTAGTCTATTTTATTTTAATTGTCTTGAAGGCAATATATGCATATAATTTATGTTTCCTGCACATCTATGGTACAGTAACTTTCGAATGATATAAGCTTCATTTCTCTCCTTTTATAAAAAATACTAAAAAAAGTTACTATAAATTTTGATTTTCAAGTATTAATATAATGATGATTTCAAAATCTTTAACTTTATGTGTGTTACAAAGAGTTGTATAATATTTGTGTGATATTTTTCATAATTTTTATATGTGTATGCATTTTTATATTACAGTCAGTCGACTCCCTCTAATCCGGACACCTCGGGACCGGACTCTCGTCCGGATAAAAAAACTTCCGGACTATCCGGCGGGTTTTTACACATGTAAAGTACAACCTATAATATCGTACCTACAATTAAAAATCAACTTTTAAGACGTTTTTAAAGCGAACTTACCCAAATATTACCGGTTTTGCCACCCACTCACTGAATTATCATTTTTCGTGACGTTTATATGAACAAACGTGACACCAGACAACAGAAATAAACATTGCACCGATTCACCCTTACCTAAACATTGTAAAATATTAATTCTATCTTGCATTTTTACAATAGTATGCTTCCGTTTTTCACTCATTTTCGAGAACATTTTTGCGAACTAAATTATCAGTTAAAAGACAAACACAATTTTTTGTAATTTTTACGAGATTTATTGAATCTTGCCGACCAAGGTTTCGCCCGTGATGGCATTGACGAGGCAGCTTTACAGACTAAAGAATATTAGAAAAACAAACGTGTTTGAACATAAAACAGTTACTCACAACAAAGAAAAAGGAAAGAGAGTGGAAGGGAGAGGGGGCTTGGGGTACGTATGGTCATAAGGTTGACAATGGGTTTAGTAGAGGCGAGTTGGACAAAAATTCTACCTGGTCATTAAGTACAAGGCTAGCATCTTTACAAAATAATCTCTTAATTTCTAACATTTCCAAAGAATTTAATTTCCTACTTTTATCATTGACATGGAGAATCTTAAAGTTAATATTATTCTAAAAATCTGACACCAAATGATTTTTTAGATGGTTAGAGAAACTAGAGTCATTATGACCCAACCGCCAACTTCTTTCATGTTCGCTTAACCTACATTTAAAACTACGGCCTGTTTGGCTGTATAAGCCAATAAGCTGCATTACAGATGATACAAGTTAGCTTATAAACACCACATTTTTTCATGTTATCTATTTTGTCTTTACAATTTATTAGCATTTTCCCTAAATTGTTTTTGCAATAAAAGGCTGGTTTACAGTGATTTTTCTTTTCTAAAAGATTCCCAACAGCATAACTAACCTTACCAATGTAGTTGATTCTACGCCATTTTGGTTCGGTTTTATTAGAATCTATTGGGAATATAAGAGATTTAGCCTGGTTTTCAACATTTTTTATATAAGTTTAATATCATAACCATTATTCTTAGCAATATGTTTGATGCAAGTTAATTCTAAATCAAAGTCATTATTAGACATGGGAATGTTAATGAGACGATGCAACATACTATGGAAGGCGGACAATTTATGATTAAAAGGATGTTGAGATGAAGAATGTATGGTATTGTCCGTAAACGTAGGTTTCCTAAAAATACTGAAATTATGTTTCCCATTGTAAATTTTTATGGTGAGGTCAAGAAAATTTATTTGATTGTGTTGCCCTATTTCCATAGTGAATTGTATTGCCTCATTAATAGAATTTAAATAATTTAGCAATAACTGAAGCTGGCGGTCAGATCCTTCAAATAAACATGAAACATCATCTACATATCTGTACCAATACTTAACGTTAGACTTGAATGGGTTATTACTGTCAAAGAATGTTGATTCAAAATTGTCCATAAAAATCTCAGCTAGCAAGGGAGATAAGGGAGATCCCATTGCCAAACCATCGATTTGAGCAAACACCTTGTTTTGAAATTGAAAATAATTTTGATCAAGACATACTTTAACGAAATACAACTCTCAAATATACAACAAAATACAACATAACATACAACTCTCGTAGAAATTACAAAAAATTGTGTTTGTCTTTTAATTATTATGGAATTCTACCAAGTACCTTCGGTCATCACTATCAATCGTATAAATTATCAGTGTTAACTACTGTAAAGTACAAATAGAATTTACACTTAACAAATAAACTCACTGATAAAAATAGAAGTCACATTTCAAATTACTAAAAACACAAGAGTAGAACTTGTAAATCAGTTATATACATCCGAAATTAACACAAATCATAAACCGAACTGAGGTTATTTATTTTCATTTAGGCTAGAAATAAACAGACACGTTCATTCCTGTCAATTTCTGTCGTGAGAAACGCAGATAAGAAGTCGTCCGGACCATCTGTCGTCCGAACCACCCGAGTCCGGACTAGAGGGAGTCGACTGTACATAGATTGTCTATATTGCTTGTGACCAGGAAATTTCTGTTTTTGATTAATTAATTTTAAACTCCATTGTGGTAGCCCACGGATTAGTGAAATTAATTTCGGTATATTATAATACGTCTACTAATCCTGTTTTTATGGTATTATCTTACCTTGTTCTACCGCAGTTTCGGGTATTCACCCATCATCAGGAACAATATACAAGAAACACATAAATATATATTGCACACAAAAAACAGACAAAACACATTTCACTTTTTACGACCTCCGCATGGAGTGAAATGTGTTTTTTGTGTGCAATATATATTTATGTGTTTTTTGTAAATTGTTCCTGATGATGGGTGAATACCCGAAACTGCGGTAGAACAAGATAAGATAATACCATAAAAACAGGATTAGTAGACGTTTTATAATATACCGAAATTAATTTTAGTTGTTTAAGAAGTTTGACATTGTGTTTTTTTTATTTTAGTTGATTACAGTGTTAAACTTTAAACTCGGTTTAGTTCTAACGGAACACAATGGTACTTCTCCTTTTTTTTAAAAGCATTTACATTATATTTCAGATGGTCAACCCATACAGGAATTTGTCTTTGACCTATTTGCACATTTCTCTCCTTCATTCTGTAATATATGCATGTTTTTTTTTTTAAAGAAAGAAAGAAATTGTTTAACTTAGAACTAGTGACATAGAGATGCAATTAATTTAACATTAGGCTTTTATGTTAATAAACAGGTATGGATTTAACAGCGAAGGCCACGACAGTGTTTATCAAAGGCTTTTTGAATTGAAAAACGATCCTTCGTTTAAAGGTGTCCTCGGCGTGAACCTTGGGAAAAACAAAAATGCCGAAGATCCTGTCGATGATTATATAAAAGGCATTTATAAGTTTGGCGAAGTTGCGGATTATTTAGTCATCAATATTTCCAGGTAGGTTATATTAAAAGTCTGTAACAAACCCAAGTGAATTTTATGTTCTAATAATTATAAGTAACAAAAATGTTATTCTTTTTACTACGTGTTCATAATTCTTGTGGATAACATAATATTTGTGTAAAAGTATTGTAGATATATTTCAGAAGATTTTCCTTGACCAAGTCATCACCATAAGTGCATTCAGCCACTGTGTTCAAGGCTTTCATTCTTCTGTCCATTACTGGTGCATAGAGGCAAAAGTGCCGAAACAGTGTAAATATTTATTGGTGACAATGTGTTCAAACTTAGTGCGAGAGGTAACTGTCTGGGTTTCTCTGATGTGGTTTTTGTATATTTCCAGATCATTTAATTTTTTTTTTAAATATATGAAGTTTCTTTTAGTTATGTCACTGTTCACTAAATTACCGAATTTCCAACATTTTCAATCTCATCTCGTCCCTCTTTGCACAGTTTAAACCATTCAAAAACCTATGAACGTTCATCACCATTTTATATCATCATGGATAACAAACAAACGATGAGTTTCTTTGGTGGATTTTTGAATTTTACATTTCCACATTGCCGAAATATTGAACAAAGGTTACTGAACAACTGAAATGTCACGAGACGGTGGGGGTATGTGGCAATACCAACTTTTTACCTAACGTTCTAAAAAATATTTTCAAAAAACACATCACAATATCCTTCTATACAACCAATAAATTATCAATTGAGGTGTAAAACCCACACCTCAACAGAAAAAAAATCTGGGGTTTAAAAAATCAATTGCCAGGATTGTAACAAGTACTACGTAGGTCAGACAGGATGAAGCCCTACACATTTGCACCAAAGGTTATAACCAAATGGTTATATCTGTTTGTCTTCTGTATTTGATAGCCGCATCATATAAATGGTGGTATTAGAATAGAATAGAATAAATTTATTACAACACAATTTTACAAACATACAAAAGAAATACATAATAGAACCGTGTTGTAAAAGCAACCCCAAAAGGTAAAAAAACCCAATTACTGGGGCGCCATCTATACAAAAATAAAATAAGTCATGCCTAAACTAACTAAAACTATGAAACAAATAATTAAACAAAACAACCAAATACATAATCAAACACATTATATACAAATAAACAATAATAATGAAAACATAAAAACTAACATATTATATTATACCCAGCTGTTGAGTCCCATCAAAACTTGCAAACCCACAGTCAGCGCTGGTTTAATGCAGACAAAGTCTCCCTGCGGAACCTCGACAAACCCCAGGAAACATCCACCTTGTGAGCGACCAAATTGTACAGAGCAATTGACGAGGCAAGAAAGTTGGTCGTTTGAGATGTCATCCGGTTTATTTTTCAATGCTTTATATATTTCGTATTCTTCATTAGCCTACTTTTGGTGCAAATGTGTAGGGCTTCCACAGATACATGGAAGTCGCTCGGGCTATGGTTATTTTCGGCAAGTTGGCGTGCATAATTGGACTTAGTAATGTTAGATTTATTGTTGGGATGATGTTCTTAATCCTGTCTGACCTACGTAGTACTTGTTACAATCCTGGCAATTGATTTTATGAACCCACACTTTTTTTTCTGTTGAGGTGTGGGTTTTACTCCTAAGCAATGTTGATAATTTATTGGTTGTATAGAAGGATATTGTGATGTGTTTTTTGAAAACATTTTTTAGAACGTTAGGTAAAACGTTGGTATATTCAGATGAGATATATTTACTATCACTAATGCTATGTGTTTCTGTACGTTTTCTGCTAATTTTCTTATTATGGTTATTAATTAACTTATGAATTATTGTGCTTTTGTAGCTTACCCATTGGCTTCGGCTATATGTTGGTAATTTCTTCTTGGTAATTAACTTTGCTCAATGGGATAGTAAGAAGTACAAAGGTATGAAAAGCTGCCATTTTTTCCCCGAATATAAATGGTAAGAATGAGCGTGAATGGTGGCGTCTGTTGTAGTTGGTTTGAGTGTACTCAAACTAGTCTGTGGCTTTTTTAATTGTAAAGTCCAGACAGTTGTTTATCATTTTCTGTTAAGATGGATAAGTCACGTGACGGACCTTATTAAGGAAATATTATTAATAATTATAATAGTGACTTGGCACCACCGCAAACATCCAATTTATACTAATAAAGGTAGTTTTATACATGTCGTTAAAACTCAACGGTTTCACAACTAGAAGTCACTGTGTGGTCAATCTGTCCCAACAGACAATAAATGCAATGTAAGGTTTGTGTATTAGACCTAAAGTTAAAAAAATAGATTTTTAAGAAAGCTTTCTTTATTTTGTCCTTAAAATATTCAACCTACTGGCAGCTTGTTAAAAAACTTGTACGTATTACAAAAGCAAAATGTTATCATCAGGAAGCAGTTGTACTAGCCTAATCGGCTGTAGATTTGTTAATGTTTATCTTAGTTCAAAATAACTTTATATCTTTGCTGATAAGACCTAATTATTTGCATGAACGTCAGTAATTTTCCCAAGTTTAATGTTTGTTTTATAATAGCCTTTAAGTTTCTTTAATATTACTCATTTAATAATGTACGATAAAGAGTAGTTCAAGAGTTTTAGTCTAGTAGTTCACAAATTATAATTATATTCATGTATTATAAATTTAGTTATAAAGCTTCCTCGATTGTAAATTATGAATAATATGTAGTATGTTAATTACCTTACTTGTATTCTGTCAAACAATCCAAATTGGTTCCTATACAGTAATGTGACTGAGGGAGGGGACCAGATTACATGAAACACAGGCTGTTTAGTACAATATCGACGACCGGCCGGCATACACATTTGATTCTTGAGCAACGACGTCAATATCGGTTTGCACAATTTTATTATTTAAGTGCAAACGATTCGTCATATCGTACCATGTGTAAGTGTTTATATTATGTGTCAATGTTTTTTAATCTAATTTATTAAATATTATTTATCTTTTAAACTAAGTATGTGTCAATAAGAAGACGACGCCATAGCAGGCTAAACAACTTTATTTAGATATGGATCTGAAGATGACGGTATAACCGTCGAAACGGGTAATTCATCTAGGAACCAAATTACATTGTTTGACTTAGTTAAAATAAGGTAATTAACCTACTACTTATTATTTGTAAATTTAACAATTGTGGGTACGGTATTTTACTAGTATATAGACAGCCATTAAAAAGTTAACCTAAACGTATTATGTTTTTCTAAAAATAAAACTATTAACCCTTGTACTGTTCATGCTAATTTTTTTGCGACGCCCAGCCATTTCGGTTTGGTGCAAGCATATTTTCAAAAATTCGCCAAATATAGTAATAATAAACCAATTCAAAAGTGTTCCATAGTTTTTTTTGTAGAGAAAGGTTCAAAGAATTTATGTGTGCCAGTAAAAAAAAAATGATTTATGTAAAATGTACAAAGTTATTAGCTCAAGAAACAAAAAATGGTTAAGTAAAGAAATGAAAAAGTTCAACTTTAGGCCTACATAAAAAGCAGTAAAAATGTTTTGTAATTTTTTTCAAACTGTAAACAAGTTTTGTAATTTAGTTCTAAATAGAACTGTATAAAAATATTTATCAATTTCAAATTTCTTATTTTGAAAACACCAGTTTTTATTTTCCTGCTACAAGACTGCTAACAAAACTAGGCATAGTTTGAATAGTAAATTTAGGAATATATCCTTTGCCCAAAAATGAAATATTATTATAAGAAAGTGTAGAGAATAAAATAAATCATAGAATTTATCTGTATACTTGTAAATTCTCATTTTGTAAACTATTTCACTTCGTATTACTTGTTCCACAAAATTAGAATAAACTGTCAAAAGTTCGCGCGGGTAAAGGAATACAAAATGACCGTTGTGATCAGCGTGGGAACAGACTTGCTTTGCGTTCTCAAGCGGTGGTTTGAATTCTACAAAAGTCTGTATTTCCCACTGCTGTATGAATAATATCTAACCAGTAAAATCTAGTTTATTTTACACCAAACGAAAGATCAAAGTTTTCCCTACAAAACGATATCAGGATATAAATATAAATACAACCAATTGTAAGCGATATCTCGAATGCAAAATGTGCTGTTTCATTGGTTGAAAACTTTCCAATTGCAAGGGTTTACAAAAACCTTTATATTTTTGAAACTATAAGAGTGATGTCTGATTAGAAGGCAGTTAAAAAGTTCAAATCTTGACGAATCCAATGGTATCTTTATATTATTGTCAAAATATTTCTGTCGAGCGGTATTGAGCTTGATGGAAGTGACAAAGTCGAGTCATTTCTTTGGGTTTTATTCGCGCGACATAAGTTTTTCAGAAAAGTTTTAGAAAAATTTATAAATACAAAAATTAAAGTTTAAATCATTTATTTCCTTTTCAACGATTGGATGATTTTTAGTGGGTGAAATTTTCAATACAAAGTAGCGTTGTCAATTGAGTAGTGTTGACCAAAGCCAAGGTCAATTGAGCAGTCAAACATCTGTAGAGTTAAAAAGTCTTAGAACAAAAAATATTTTATCGAATATATTCATTACAATCATTATTGTCGGAATTTATTCCTTCCAGTTCTGGTTTGTTGAGAGGGCTTCTGTGTAACATATTTTTCTTAACTCCGTTTTCATATAGAGTTTTATTTTTGACATGACAGGCTATATACGAAACCCTCTTTGATATTATTCCAGTCCTGAGGTGGTTTAAAGAACTTTACAGAAAGGTTAATTCAAATACGTATTTTTCATGTTAACAGCCCCAACACTCCTGGATTAAGGGATTGGCAAAAAAAGGAACACTTGCAAGATTTATTAAGGAAATTAGTCGCAGCTAGGGATTCCCTGACTTGTCCGATTAAACCTCCGCTACTCCTTAAACTTGCTCCGGATCTTACGCAACAGGAGAAGAAAGATATTGCCCAAGTAGTTTTGGAACCTAAGGTAAGTTACGTACTACACACACTGTTGTACACGTAATATGCATTGTAATTATATATAAAAATCCGATCTTGGGGCCCTGTAGCACAATCCCAGTCTCAGACAATTTAAGCTTAAGAAACATATGTTCAGGCTTATTTGAGTTATGTTGATCAGAGCTGTATATAAGCCTAGCCAAGCTTGTTGACCTGATATAGACTACGATTACCCCACCACCCTTGTTTAAACGATCGTTGCGAAAAAGAGTGCAGCAGTATAAGGAGACTTCGGCAGAAGAAATTTTAGGTTTAAGTCAGGATTCAGAAAAAAAAAGGCGTTCAAATTTTGATTCGCGAATATTTCCCGAAATTCGTCAATATGGCCGTTTAAAGACTGAACATTGACGTGTGCAATTTTGACAAAATTAGAGTAAGGAGCAACCAGCTGTGAAAGAGTCAGTTGGACATTGTATTTGATGACAAACGGTCCAGTCATACTGCCGTCAGCCATCACTAAAATAGTCAAACTCCGCATCCCTATCTGAAGCGTACAAACTTAACTGAAATAAGATACAATAAAATTTTGTAATTATTTACCAACCTTCAAATGGTCCTGTTAATTTCCCCTCTACTGCTGCTGGGTCTTACTAGTTTCGACACATACCTCTGTCATTGTCGAAGACGGACATTTTAGACGATGATCACATGTTACAAAACACTACACAACACCTAAAGTATAAACGTAATATTCACCATTAAAGGGTCGTTATATGATTAAAATGGGGCATAGCTTTCCACACAAGTACTGGGTCGTCTCGAACGCGAACTAACGCAAGTACTTGTGTGGAAAGCTATGTCCCATTTTAATTATTTAACGACCCCTTTAATGGTGAATATTACGTGTTTTTTCATTGTTCATTGTTTTGTTTGTTCGTATAAAAATATTATGATTGTTGGCAGTGCCATGTGGACGGACTGGTGATATCAAATACAACCGTAGAGAGAGGATCAGACCTCACAGGACCTTACACTCAGGAACCCGGAGGTTTAAGTGGCCGACCTTTAACTGCTATTTCTACACAGTTTATAGCAGAAATGTATCAGCTTACTCAAGGTATTATAAACTTTCAATTACTTTAATTTAATGTGTACTCTCTTGACTATTGCTATTGATAAAGTAAATAAGAACAGAATATATAAAAAAAAACTTGAACAAGGAGGGCGAGGTTTGGATTGAATAAGGGTCGTCTAAAGTAACAGATTCGGATTCACCAAGTGCATTTGTAAAAGTTCGAATAGAAAGAACTAGGCATAGAAGTAGGAAAAGATTCTATTTAAATGCTTTCTGGTCTTTGATGTTTTAATATTCTGCGTTAGTGCTATACATAATGTTATTACATTTAAAATTAAACATCACTTAACACCTAGATGTAAAACCTAGATTTTTAAGGTAGTCTTGTTAGTTTGTCCGTTAAATTAAAACATTCACAAAAAGTTGTTATTAAAAAAATGGAACAGCAAAAAGTTCTGAAATCTTCTATACTTATAAAAGCCAAATACCATTGACTCATTGACTCATCACAGTTTCTCCAAAACCACGAGGCCTACAAACATGAAATTTGGCACTAATACTCTTTATAGGCTCTAGACGCGCACTAAGAAAGGGTTTCCGAAAACATTCTAAATTTTAGGGAGGTTAAGGGGGGTCAATGTTACTAAACCACGATTTCCCTACAACTACTGAACGGATTGGAATGAAATTTGGTATGTAGCTTCCTCTAGGGCCATAGATGCTCGCTCAGAAAGGGTTTTAAAAAATTCGAAATTTTAGAGGGGTTTGGGGGGGGCCAAAGTTACAAAATCACGATTTCTCTAAAACCATCCAACGGATTGGAATGAAATTTGGTATGTAGCTTCCCCTAGGGCCATAGGTGCTCACTAAGAAAGTTTTTCAAAAAATTCGAAATTTTAGGGGAAGTTTGGGGGGTCAAAGTTACTACAAAAAACCATCGAACGGATTGGAATGAAATTTGGTACGTAGCTTCCTCTAGGGCCCTAGGTACTCGCTAAGAAAGGGTTTTAAAAAATTCAAAATTTTAGGGGGGTTTGGGGGGGTCAAAGTTACTTAAAAGACACACCGAACGGATTGGAATGAAATTTATTATGGCCTCTGTAGCTTCCTCTAGGACCCTAGGTGCTCGCTAAGAAAGGGTTTAAAAAAAATCGAAATTTTAGGGGAGGTTTTGGGTTGGTCAAAGTTACTAAAAATCCCCTTAAGAAATACATAGTGTAATATATTTATTTGTATAATATTATATTTTTTGTTAATATACATTTAACTTTGATTTGTCTATCCGTGCAAAGCCGGGTCGGGCCAGCTAGTTGTTCTAATAAATCACAATTAATTAGATATTCTATGAAACGGTTTATCAAAAGTGTTTTATTTTTCAGGTAAAATTCCAATTATTGGTGTTGGAGGTGTTTTTACAGGCCAAGACGCTTATGAAAAAATCTGTGCCGGAGCTTCTCTTATACAACTGTACACGGCTTTTGTTTATCATGGACCACCTCGAATCTCTCGAATCAAAAAGGAGTTGGACGACTTATTAAAGTAATTATTTTGCAATCTAGTTTTGCATTTATTTTTTTAAATATACATGACAATGAAAATGCTTGGGAAGTTACTATTTTGAAATATTACATTAAAAGTTATGTATCACAAGATTCAGATTTTCTTTAGAAAACTGTTGACCCTTTCCCAGAGCCACCCAATATCGTCCACCTACTGGAAGTAAGAATATTGGTTCCGTCTGGGAAGTTATTATTATTATTAGGGGATTGCGCGGCCTGCCACCAGGACCCACTGCACCTAAACCATGAGGTCCTCTGTGCCCTGTATGGGAAGTTAGTTTTTATTGCTACTGTCAATTTTTCCTTTTACAGTTATGAAGACATTAAGGAACTATTTTAAAGTTAAATACAGTAGAATCTGTTTTCTAAATTAATTCTGACTCATGGCAATTTACATAATATGGGTTCAAATTGTTTGTTTTTTTATTTTCACTGCCTAGTTGTTATAAAAAAGGTTATTTAGGCATATTTCAAATAAGATATATGGTAGTTTAAAAATAATAATAAAATTGTAAATTTAAAAGCCAGACTTTTCAAATTTCTTCAATTCCCGAATAAGGTCAAATAAAGAAAACTATCAGCAACATGACAGGATCCTGAAGTTATAGATGGGAATAGGAAAAGATAGTATATACAAGAGCCGTACATAAAAAAATCAGATTAATTTTTCATTACTTTACAAGTTTAATTCAGTTATAATAGTTGGGTCAGTTATAGCTCATGTATTACTGAGGATGTCGACTTTATTGTTGAAACGCGTTTGGTTATAAAACGTATGTTTAAGAGAGTTTGTGTCAATGTTATTATTCTCTTAAATATAATTCCTTCTCACTCGTCAAGCTCACAGTTCACTAATAAAGTTTCACACACTTACAAGGTGCTAGCCTCGCACGGCTTTTAATAGGGTACTCTTAAGCGAGATGATTTCTCGAGGCTACACTATTTGGCTATAACTTCCACTCAACAGACGTCCTGGTTCTCGCAACAATAACTTTAAGTTTGACGGATTTAAAACAAATTTAAATGTGTGTAGAGTTATATGTACAGATGCACCATTTTGTTTGGCCAAATCTAAGTAGAACCCCTCTTAACTGGGCTGGTCGGGACCGAGACCTTGGCTGGTTACCTGTTTGGCCGGTTGATCCGAGGTTCCCGTAAATAATAGATTTTTGTTCAAAAATAACCTACATATTTCATAAATAAAAAAGCAAATAAGACGTTATTTCAACCCATTTTATTGTATTTACAGCATACATAAACAAACACCAACAAATTAAACATTTTAAACTTACATAAACTTTGAAAACTGAATTTACATATATATACTGTATCACTGTTTTAAAAAATCTGTTATTTTTTTCTCTTCTTTAACTTTCAAAGATTTTTTTAAAACTAAGGTCTCTCCATATGCATACACTCATCACGTCTAATGCCGTTGAATCTTTTTGCTGCTCAACATATTACGCAATATATTACATATTTTGCTCCCACGAAATTCAGTAAAGGTTCCGACTAAGTGACGACGAAGAAAAAGAAACAAAGGACGCCGCTTTGTCAGTTGATTATAAGAAAAAATACAGTTGCCACGGAAGCAAGAGGGGAATCAAACTCACGCTCCCCTTCCCCTGTTCTGACTGCCACAACACTAACACATTGCACACCTAAAGTTGCGTCACAAAGCTTTATTTTGCAGGAAATGTCCATCAATGTTTGAGACTTCGGCCAGTTACAGTAATATAATCCTGTAAGAGAAAAAAAACTCAGTTGTTCCATGGGATAGGCCGGTTAATCCGAGGACCGGTTGATCCGAGTCCGGTTAAGAGGGGTTCTACTGTTTAGTACTTTCAGTACTTCTCTTGTACAAGGTCAAGTTAAACTCAGCTTTTTGGTTTACTTGACGAATTTACATTTGTATTAAACTAAAACTAATAAAAAGTGTAAATTAATTAACATACAAATAAATTAAATACAATCACCAAAGACAAATTTTAAAACGAAAAAGACATAAATTTCTTTCACAACAATTACAGTCAACTCCCGATTATCCGGGATAATTACCGGCAAGACACTCACGGCTAATGTGAAATTCCGGTTAAAGCAATTTGTTATAGTATAGGGCACAAATACAAGGTATTATGCAAGAATTATAAACATAATGGATATACTGTACCTTCAATCACTCGTAAAACGTATAAAAACTTACAAACACTGCATTATGTAGATTGAAATAGCAGTACAGCAATATATTATTTACAATGTTCAAACACGATTAAAATAGTCCGTCAGAGTTTTTTATTTATTCGCGTTTGTTTCCTTTTTTTAAATTGTGGATCTTATTTTTCGTAACACGAGCTTGTCACAATAATGCATCACCTTGACCGTCTAAATAGTCAAGAAAGCCTTCGACTTAACTCAGAGCTGTGCCGTGTGTCACTTTCAGCTAGAGATGTTACGTCAATAACACAACTGTTACTTAGTAACTGCTACTCGTGATTGTAGTATCATCGTTTGCTACAAGGCCGCCCGAACTCCTGTCACCCGCATTTTTTCTTTTTTACTTCTCGCCCCACCACCTCTCACGTCTCTCGGTCCGGATGACGATCCCGGTTGAACCGCAACCCGTATAAACCAATCGGGAGTTTAATCGGGAGTTGACTGTATATATCAAAGAAAAAATATAAAATTTCCAAATGCTAATGTCGCTTCAAGAAACTCCTCAATCGACCGACTAATTGACGTGAACATATTTTTAATTTTCTTTTAAATTTACTGATTTCCAAGATATTATTAAACTTCTTTCCAATTTGTTTATTAAAATGACTCCAGATTCAGCAGGAGCCTTTCTCCTTAAAGCTTATCCGTGCTTGTGTCCTCAAAAGCATCAAACAAATAGATCCCTGTGGGACTCTATATTTATGTCAGAAAATACCTTACAGATCTGAACTCTCCACATGGGGGATGCGGAATACTACCCCCCGGAAAACTACCCCCACCCCAGGTGAAACGTGACGTCACGAAATCTTCCAACTAACCAATATGGGAGCCATGTCCGCGACTGGAATACTACCCCCTCTAGCAAAAGCGGGTCGCCGAAATACTACCCCTCGGAAAACTACCCCCCCAAGCAGGTTCCTACAATTATACTGTTATCGGCAACATACTGTGACTAAACAGTTTACGTTAGTCCTCTAGTTTTTTTTTTATTCTAATTATATAAAGTGATAATACGACGAAATATTATAATTATACAAATATTATAATTATACTGTTATCGGCAACATACTGTGACTAAACAGTTTAGGTTAGTCCTCTAGTTTTTTTTTATTCTAATTATATCAAGGTTACTAGATAGTAAAGGTTGCCTCATAGTCATGTAGACAAAAAACGCATCAAAACTTGAGTGTGCGTGACTGGAAAACTGCCCCCCCTATCTCTGACGTCAAAATGACGTAGGAACCTGCTTGGGGGGGTAGTTTTCCGGGAGGTATTCCGGCGACCCTCCACATGTAAGACTTGTTGTTTACCAACTTTTTATCGCTGCTTTTAGATAAGGGAATCACTTTGCTTGGAAGTCAAATATACTCTGATTGTAGAAACTACTTATAAGGGCTGCCCAACTTCTTAATAAGCTCATTAGAGCATTCCAGGTACAGCATTTGGTTTAATCCTATACAACTATGGATAGATACAAATGTATTACTAAAATATATTAGCTTTTGTTTCATCACTATCAAACAAAATTGCTGTTTAAAAACAACAGACTTTATCTAGGCCTACCTAATTATGCTGATGGGGATTTTAACTTGGTAAATGTGTACAATTATAAGTAGCCTATTATAAAACTGTAGGCCTGTTTGTTTAAATTTTGTATTTATGTACGTTATTATATATTTAAAGAAAGATACAAATATTATCTTTTAATTCCTTTTTATTTCATATTGATAGATCAAATGATTTAGAAGTTATTAATATTTTAGTGAAGAAATTAATAATCGAAAAGGTTTACATGTTACACAAAGATGTACGAATGTTTCCAAAGTTAAACAAAGAGCTCTTCTTTAAACTTTATAAAGGAATATATTGATGATAAAAGGTTGTATTTATATAATCTCAAAGCAAATATTATAGCGTATTGTAGCATATTATATTATATTAGTTCTATAACTCATATTAAAATAAACGGTATCAGTTAACTGACACAAACTTTCTCCCAACTTACTGTAGTCAAAACAATATTGTTTTTAATCATTTTATTTTTTACTAGGTACTTTTTAGAACAAAACAAAAAAATAATATTCTACCTACGTCAATCGTATAAAAAAATTATTGTCCCAGGCGGGATTCGATTGCGCGACCTTTGAATTACTGGCCGTGCTTGCTACCGTGGTGCTACCCCGTGCGGCCGCCGCCGCGATGCTAGATTGGCAACACAAGCTTGTTTATTTTTAAACATTTCCCCATAATTATAAAACGTAAGTTGGGAGAAAGTTTGTGTCAGTTAACTGATACCGTTTATTTCACTTTTAATAGGTTTTTGGTATGCAATGTTTTTTACATTATGCAATTTGTATAATTCTGTTGACAGGGATTTACTCTATAATTAAATAAAAATCTTTTTAAATATTTATTTTACATTTTAATTTGCTTCTTTGCAAAAGTTAACATGTTTGGTGTGAATCCACTTTTAAATGTGTCAACTCAATTCTCACCAATGTGACAGAATGTGTTTAATTGTTGTCGTAGTTGTTTAGACCAACATGACAAATTAAGTTTGGTTAAGAAGTTGTAACACTCATGTCCATGTCACAGAGAAATTAATAAAATAAGAAAC